>BQNB010015389.1:51148-73353 GCA_026074375.1 Tanacetum coccineum
GGGTACAGTAAATCACAAGTCTATAAATACCAACTCATTTCACTTGTTTAAGCATCCATTCATGTAGTTTCTTTCTCTTATATTCAGTTATTATCTGATCCTTAATCATGTTCTTTTTCCTTTTAGTGTTTTGGTAGATTTCTTAATAAAATAAGTTTTGTGACTTCTACATTCGAAGATTAAGCTCATAATTCTTTCGTGAAGCAAGGATCCCTCATCATTCATAGATCTAGCTACTGATCTCAAAGCATGATCCATCACCCATTATTGTCAAATAGATTAGATAAAGGTATTTAGGAATCCTTGGAAAATATTTTTGTAATGTACCCGAGAGTGATGTGATGCTTGGCACCTAGTAAAGGGCAAGCATATTTGGATTCTTCCATGTTGGTTTACGGTATCTAGTTTTGTACCGATGGTGTAAGCTTGTGTGGTTTTGGTTCTTCCATAATAAAACTCAGTGTTTAGCTTAGCACTGGATAAAAGGGTAAGCGACGTTGTGAGGCTTCTCCATCAATTGAAGAAGTTTTGGTGACTAGTGCATTCAAACTCTTGAGTAGGTGACTCGGGGAGTGGAGTAGGGTAAGGTACGAGACCTTGTAGCTGAACCACTATAAATATCTTTGTCACATATCCTTTATTATTTCTAGTTTATCTTCGTAACATAATTTTATACTCTTACCATAAATTGATTTAAAATAAACAACCAAGAAAAGCTTAATCAAAAATTTTAAATTGTTAAAACTATTCAACCCTCCCTTTTCTAGTTTTCTACAATTGGTATCAAGACAGGTTATTAAAGTTTTTTAAAATAAACTGTAGTTTAAAAACTTTTACAAAAAAACAAACAAAACAAATTTAGAAAACTACAATTATTTTTAGATCTATTATGCTATTTGTTTTCTTAAAATCTCTTTGAAGGATGATCAAGAAAAAAAGGAAAACTGCTCCAGGACAATATTTCGTCTTGGCCCAATAAACCAGTTCCACCGCTTCCATGCCAGAATGGAACCGGCTAGGCTTAGACAATCGAATCGCGGATCTGGTCAAAAAAAATTATATATATATATATCTCTGGACTTAAAACTTTAAATGGGCCGATTTACAATAAAAATGGTTTGGGCTTGTAATTTTAAAACTTTGTTTGGACATCATTTTAAAACTTTGTTTGGACATCATTCTTTTGGCCGATTTACAATAAAAAAGGTTTGGGCTTGTAATTTTAAAATTATTGTTCAATAACATTTTTTAATAAAAAAATTATTAATAAAATAATATATTCTCTTCATAATCACCTAGCGCAAAACCACAGTGCTAAAAGGTACACAATCTCTTATTCTTTCTTAGTTGCTCATCGTGCTCATATTCTATCTATCAAATAATTGTAAAAATGTTATGTCATTTATTCGTTTAAAATACTATTGTGTTATTTTTGAGTCTAGCTGACTCTTGTGACTTCTTTTCCAAATCCCTCTTTCAAATCCACACCTCGTCTGTGATACAAAATCTCGAGTATTAAGCCTGACTATTCAAAATTCAAAACCGCTTTCACATTTTCCCATAAAAACCAAAGGCTCATCCCCTCTATTATAAAAAATCACTCTCCTTTATCATCTATCATTCATTTAAAAAAAATCAAACCTCCTTACCTTCCCTCTCACTCAAAAATACCGATCAACTCATGGAAGCCCTCATGAAGATTCTAAGTTATGTCCTGATCTTCATCATCATCTCGCTATTAATGTTCATATGCCCTATGCTCAAGTTCTCGCATGGAGACGTGTTCTTTATTTTGGCTTTTTATATTACTATTGTATTTCCCATTCTCTGTATTGCATTATATATTGAGACGAAATATATGTAATCTCCTTTGCATTGGTTATTTAATTCTTATGTCTCGTCTACTATTTTTTTCGTAGCCCTCGCCCTCCATCTCGACTAAATATTAAAAAAACTAGAACAAACAAAAATAAATAAAAGATGTCACATTTTATTTTAAATAATACCACAAAAAAATAGGAAGGAATTTATTTAAAAAATAATAATAAAAATAAAATTAGATTTTCTAAAAAAATATTTTTTCTGTTTAAATCCTTGGCCGGTTCTCTTCAAAAATGAAAGCCGGATCTCTTCTTACAATAGGAACCGGCAGAACTGGGCATCTGACAGAACAAAAAAATTTGCCCTCTCTTTATCTCTTCATTGTTTCAAAATCACTCTTCCCAAAAAACCTCCATTGACGAACAACAACCTCCATCATCATTTACTCGGATTCTTCATCTTCTAAATTGTTAAAATCCTTTCATTGTAAGACCCTCTCAGACCTTGATCAAGCATCTTTGTCCCTCTTGATCAATCCCTTTTGATTAAAGACCCTCCTAGACCTCAAGAACACGCATGCCTATATTACCAAAGAACCAAACCGTTGTCAAAAACCTCCAAGATAAAATGAGGTTCATGTTGAACCATATTCTTGACCGTTTGAACCATCTATCAAACCAACTGCCATGGGATGATGATTGACAAGATCAAGTGACTTTAAGTTTTAGATGCTTTAGATAATTAGATCACTAATCATGGTTTTAGTTTTAGTTGACTTAGGTCAAGTTGTTTTACTTCATGATTTATATCTAATAAAAATTAAGTTATGTCTTCACATTCATGATTGATAATTTTTTGTTTGGCAACATGGTTATGAATCCTTATTTGATGAAGTAATTACGAATTTGTGTTGAATCATTGCTTTCTTTATGTGTTGAAATGGCCTTCTCACTGAGTTCAGCAGGTTGTTGTACAATTTTTGAATAGAAGTACTTCCTGCCAAAAATTTGGTTTGTGCAGACTTTGTTGTGCATGTCAGCCGGTTCTGTTCAGTTTCAAAGCCGGTTCTATTCTGCAACAGAACCGGCTACCTAGAAATCCTTCATTTTTTTTATTTATTCATCTGCTTAAATGTCTTGAAATTATCATTACTTCATAGGTTTCATCAATCTAGGGGGAGCATATCATTCCTTTTAACTAACATATCTTTATTAAAACTTTCTCAAATTATTTGAGATTCTTGACGATTCCTTTTAGGGGGAGCACTCATCAAGGGGGAGCCTTGAAATTGACTCTCCATGAATCAATTTCGTTCCGATGTCTATCAGACCATCTCTCTTATACTAACATGTTTACTTGTAGCTTTTCTCACCTCACTAGGAAACCTTGACAATCCCATCTAGGGAGAGCTTTCGTTAAAAGGAAGCATTCGATTTAATTCTCTTGAATCAAATTTTAAGCTCGGTCATCTTCGGTCCATTGCACACGAGCATTTGATTCTTTTAAAGAATCTACTTTACCATACGTTTTATTATCTATTGCATTCCATTTCATTGCATTCTCAAGTTAGTTTTTCTTCGACGCTCTTTTTGTTTCGACAAAAAGAGGGAGAAGGAAGTAAAAAACTCCAATTTAAAACTTATAAACTTTATTGCTTACTTCCAATAAGTTTATGTTTTTTCATCAACAAAAAGAGGGAGATTGTTAATACAAATAAACCGTAAAAACGTTTATTTATATATTACGATCTATCTTTTTTTTGTTAATAACAAAACATAAACTTGACGAAAGTAGAAAATGAAATTCATTAGTTTTAAACCAATTGTTTCTCTAACTTACACATTTATCAAACCATCATTCATACTATATCATTTACACTCAAAACACATAAATACATTTTTAGAATAAAAATGTACACTTTACATAAAAATATATAAAAACCTTCAAACATATTTGCATCATAATTAACATATTTTTTCTACCAAATCTTACAAGATTACACATGGTCTCTCAAGATTTTGCAAATCAAAATTCAAATTTGGTTACTATACGCCAGTTCTGTTGAAGAACATTGGCCGGCTCTGTTCTACAACAGAACTGGCCGAACCGGGGTACAGTAAATCACAATTTTATAAATACCAACTCATTTCACTTGTTTAAGCATCCATTCATGCAGTTTCTTTCTCTTATATTTAGTTAATATCTGATCCTTAATCATGTTCTTTTTCCTTTTAGTGTTTTGGTAGATTTCTTAATAAAAGAAGTTTTGTCGACTTATGCATTCGAAGATCAAGCTCATAGTTCTTCCATGAAGCAAGGATCTCTCATCATTCATAGATCTAGCTACTGATCTCAAAGCATGATCTATCACCTATTATTATCAAATAGATTAGATAAAGGTATTTAGGAATCCTTAGAAAATATTATTGTAATGTATCCGGGAATGATGTGATGCTTGACACCTAGTAGAGGGCAAGCTTATTTGGATTCTTCCATGTTGGTTTATGGTATCTAGTTTTGTACCGATGGTGTAAGCTTGTGTGGTTTTGGTTCTTCCGGAATAGAACTCAGTGTTTAGCTTAGCACTGGATAAAAGGGTAAGCGATGTTGTGAGGCTTCTCTGTCAATTAAAGGAGTTTTGGTGACTAGTGCATTCAAACTCTCGAGTAGGTGACTCGCGGAGTGGAGTAGGGCAAGGTTTTAGACCTTATAGATGTACCACTATAAATATCTTTGTCACATATCCTTTATCATTTCTTGTTTATCTTCGTAACATACTTATATAACAACCAAGAAAAGCTTAATTAAAAATTTTAAATTGATAAAACTATTCAACCCCCCTACTACTTTTCCAAAAATATTATGCCTAACCTCCTACCATTGAAACTATTAGGGAATGGTTTCCAACCATTGCGTATATGGAACAGTTGAAGCCACATGCACCCTCAAGAAGGGTTTTCTTCCTCCTAGGTGAAGGTTGCTGATGGCTCAGATTATCCAATACTTAGGGGGAAGATTGGTGGGTACGACCAGATTTCTAACAAAGATGCCATAATTTTGTATTGTCTAGCAACTGTGTTTAATATAAATTTTGCAAAATTAATCTGGGATGACATTGTCTCAAAGCCGAAAAAGAAAACTAGGGAGAAGGACATCCCCTACCAAGATTTTTGTCACTGTTGTTGGAATTCAAGATGGATGGAAATGGAACTGATTAGGTAACTATTCCACCTCTTAGAAAGAAAAGAAACTCAAATCTTCAGTGTTCTCAACTGGACACTAAAGAAAAATAAACCTGAAGGACCTTCCTTTACTACCCACATGTTGGTCATCTGGAATGCAGCTGAGCCTGTGGCATTTCAAGCTCCCTGAACCTCATCTAAACCTAAGAAGAAAGTTTCCCTGGGCACAACACTGATAAGTGTAGAATACACATATCCGTTTGTACTTAAAATAACCCAATTAAACCCAAAACAGACCAAAAATGGCAAAAATATGCTTGTATTTGTGTTTTGTGTGTGCAGGTACGGATAAATCAAAAATCACAAGAAAACAGTCAAAATCGAACAAGCACGGACACGAGAATCAGAAGAGTTCAAAAAGAAGCCAAAGATACAAAGCCGAAGCCCGAAAAGTCAAGCCTCAGTCAAATCCAGTCAAAGAAAAGCCAATCATTGGTCAACAAAAGTCAACAAAGCCCATTTCCTTTTATTATAAAACACAAGGGCCAAAATTGCAAATTCCCAAACTGTTTTATAACTAGAAAGAGAGGAAAGAAAGAGAAGGACCAAATGTGCAAACTCACCAAAGTCCAACAGTTTTAACTGTCAAAGAAAGGGCGCGAACCAGTTACTGTTCACCTTTCTTCCCCGTTTCACCATCCAGGGTAAATCAAAGGGGTTTTCCAAATTAAAGGGTGCTTAGGTCAATTCATGAGCTCACTAACACAAATGAAGGGACAAATCAGTCTTTATCAAAGGATTACTTAACCTCTCCCAATCAAAGGCCACGTCAACAATGGTGAAAGCACAAATTTATGTGGGTTTTTGTGCTAAAACACTCACAAAAGAAGCACAATGCCTCCCAAAAGAGAATGACACGCTGGCAATCTTCAGGTGTCCACAGCTTGATCAAACGGCCACAATAGAAGCTCAAATGATTGAAGAAATGAATGGTTGAGATTGAAAGTTTGGAGAGCAGGGCAAGAGGGCTAGAATCTTCCAAGGCAGCCTATAAATAGAGCCTCACCTCTCACACACAGGAGATATCTAGTTTTTTTTTTTAGTCTAGCTTAAATTTCGTATTTTTCTTAAATGTAATTTTCCTTAAAATGTTTTGTAATCTCTTTTCCAAGTAATGTAATCAGTGACTTTTATTAATGAAATTTAGTTTAAATCATTTATAAGCTCTCTTTTCTTGTTATTCAAAAGCTGTCTTAATAAGTCAAAATTGTCTCAATAAGCTAATAAGCTCATTTAAAGCTCTTTCAGTCTATAAGCTGAAATAGAGCTATTTGAATTCAGTATTAATCTTACCTAAACCTTAAATCAGTTTAATCTATCATGGATCTTATTGACCTATTTGGATTTGAACTTTTGGGAAGGGGATTCAAACATGGAAGGAATCCCAAGGACTATTACCCTAGCTTATTTATAAGCTAGGGAGCTTGTAGCTGCCTTTATTGGTCCTCTTGTTTAGCTAGAGGAGTTTGTAAGTTTTTCTTTCATTCTAAGCTTTAAATAGTAATCTCATTGCTTTCTATACTTAGATCTGCTTATTTGCTTAAGTCTCTTTGCTTATCATCTTATTTTAGTATTTATCTAAGCTTAATCACTTATTATTTATCTGTCTTCAATTTTCGCTTAGTTTAAAATCATAGATTTTCATATTAATGTCTTAAAACCCTAAAAAAACCAAAAAACATATAAAATAGCAAAAGTTCTTAGATTATATGGCTTAATTTAAGTTGTTAAGGCGTCATGCTTATTAAATTAATTTTAATCTGTTTAAATGTCTTGTATAAGCACTATGTTTACTAGGATTTCTAATAACTGTTGGGCTATAAGCAATTATGAGAGTACTTAGATGATCTTAACTTGGAAGAGATCCCAAGGACTTTACCCTAGCTTATCTAATAAGATAGGGAGCTTGTAGCTGCCTTTATTGGTCCTCTTGTTTAGCTAGAGGAGTTTGTAAGTTTCTCTTTCATTTCCTTTAATTCTAGCTTTAAATAATGATATCATTGCTTTCTATATTTAAGATCTTCTTGTTTGCTTATTCTCTTTGCTTATTAGTGCTTATTATCTAGCTAAATCATCTTAGTTGTTTATCTGTTTTCAATTTTCTTAGTTTAAATCATAGATTTCCAATTTATTGTCTTAAAAACCTCTAAAAAATATTAAAAAATATAGTAAAGTAGCTTAAGTCTTAGATTATTGCTTATTTAGTTGTTAAATCATGCTTATTAAAGTATTTTTAATCTGTTAATTGTCTGATATTAAGCACTTGTTTACTAGATTTCAAAGTAGTAGCTTAATCATAAATGTCTTAGTCTTAAGTGTGTTTGACCTCTAAAAGTCAAAATTACTTGTGCCATTTGTTTGAGTCAGCTGAGTTTTCATTTAAGAATAGTTTTCATTTAGTTTTTATAAGTTAGAGTTCAAAATTTCAAAAGATATGGCTTATTATCTTTGTTTTTACACCAGGGCAGTTTTTGACTATCTTTTTGCTTGTAAAACTGTGATCCAAAGCCCTTAAGGCTTAGATCTTGCTTGAACTTTGTTTATACACTCAATTTGAGTGTGTCTTAGTGCAGGAATTCCCTTAGGAAACCTGCACTCTTGGTTTACACTTGTGCAAAAGTGCACCAGTACTAACAATAAGTTAGTACTGCTGATACTTTACACTACCAGTACTAACTAAAAAGTTAGTACTGCTTTCACAAGTTAGTACTGCCACCTTTGGCTTAATTTTTAGCTAAGTAAAAGTAAGATTTAGGTTTTTAAATTCAAGTTAGAAGTAATCTAGATATAGCTTAATATGGTTTAGGTTTTAATTTTTAATTTACTGCTTATTTTCTTAGCTTATTTCAGCTGTTTAAAAAAGGAACTTTGCATCAGCAGTACTAAGTTAGTTAGTACTGCTGATATTCAAATCCCAATTTAAGCCAGTAATTGTAGGATTGATTAGCTTATCTTTTAGCATTTTAAAGTCTAGTTATAGCTTAATATAGAATAAGTCTTAGATTACATTTTCTAGCTTATTCTCATAGCTTATTTTTGCTGTCAAAAAGTTAAAAAGCCAAAAATAGTACTTAGGAATTTTCAGGTTCTTAATTTGTTAATTTAGCTTATGAGTCTAGATTTTTTAGCTTAATTATATAGATTATAAGTAGTTTAATAAGTTCTTAAAGTTTTAGAGTCTAGTTTAGCTTTTTAAGCTTTTAAGCTCATTTGGATTTTGTGCTATCTTGCTTATTTTCTGAGTTTGCTTAGTTCATGCTCAATTTTAGTTATTTAAAAGTACTTCTAGCTTAGATTTCTTTGCATTCATAGATAAAGCATCTCATAAGCTTCCTAGAAATCTTTTCCTTTTTCACATTAAGCTTAATTTGAGCTTATTTTAGCTGTTTTAGTAAAACATAGCCCAAACCCCTAGATTCTGTAACAGCTTATTGAGAAGCTCTTTTAGAGCTTATCTTTGAGTTTCAGACCATAGTGTTTTTGTTAAAGTTGTTCTCCCTAGCTTCCTTTACAACTTTGCTCTTTCAAGTTTTTAGTGATAAGCACTTTTAGAATTTGAGCTTATAATTGGACTTTGATTATTATCGGGGTAGGACCTCAGGGACCATTCTTGTAATTTTCCTGTTTTAGTTGTTTCTCAGTTAGTCCTTGCCCGTTAAATATTTTAACCCCGTTAGCCCTTAAGTCTTTTTCACAGTTAGTCCCTAAGTTAGTTTTTAATTAGTTTACTTAGATTTAATTAATAATTAGGGTTAGGGTTTTAATTAGTTCAATTAAACTTTTATAAAAAAAAATTAGGGCTTTTATTTTTAGAAAATTTCTGCACATTTTCTTTAACTAGAGTAATTTTTTATAAAATTTTTAAGACTTTATTTTTAATAGTTTTATTATTTTTAATTAGTTTAAATCTTAGAAAAATTATATCTTTTAATCCAAAAAGCCAAAAAAAATGTTTTTCTTTTTCCTAAAATTTTCTTTTGTCCAATCTTAGGTTTATAATTTTAGTTTTCATTTTTAGGGATTAAAATTTGTTTACTTGTTTATTTGTCGTGTTTTAATTGTTTCCCGTATTAGTTTAATTGTTTAATTGTTTTTTTAATTGTCCATTTTAATTGTTGCTTTAGATAATCAAATCATCCATTTGCTCATTCAAATCAGAATCCAAATTAAAACGTGGTTTCAATTTCACTAGTCGTTGGGGAAACGACCCGGGTGATCATACTTGCCCGGTTTAATATACGTATTATATATTATATTATATATATTTTTGAGAGTGAAATTTCCTTAGGGAATTTTCTTAATTGCTCTTTGAAGTATTTTATTTTATATATATTACGTGTGTAAAACTAACAATCATCGACATATGCACCTCCACCGGAAAACTCTCTACTTGCTCAAACCGGGGATATGGCGATATTTATAGATTGGTACTGCAAAAGACAAGGAATCTCTCAACTGACACTTCGAGACCTGGAAGGCCCTTCATTCGAAATCGGACAAAGTGTTTCATCCTGACGTGATTCATCTCCAATTCCAAAATGGAAGAGTGCCACAAACTTTCTCTCACCGATAAAGTGTAATGATAACAATCCTCAGGTACAACGTCATTAATCACTTCCACTAGTGGTGAACCAGGCCATGGTAACCATCAACCCGGAACTTCTTCTTCAAGCAAAGACACTGGAGTATCTACATATGGTCCCGCAAGGTTGTGGCAGACCGGCCCTGTCAATCTCGAAGAATGAAGCGGCATAATTATACAGATTTCGGCTTGGAACAACAAGTGCCTGATCATTCTAGATTTGAAAGGGAAAAGCAAGTAGACATCAGCAGCTATGTATGGTATCATCACTGGATGTATTCAAAGACAAGCCGATTCTACATTGACCATTCTCATCTGAAGGAGACCGCCGAGCAGTCATAGACTCATAAAGCGTATCTTAAGTGTGCGTCCGAATCGAAAAGTTTTTTCAATGTACGGGTACAACTACATGAAGAAGATAGTCCTTCGACGAGCTGATCTCAAAGAATACGCCATAGCAGAAAGGGACTTCAAGTACATGTACCCAAGTGACTTTGAAGATATGTACTTGTTAAATCTTCAAGGTCACTTGAACCACCTATCACCCGAAGACAAAAAGATTCTAACTACCGCTGTCAATCTATGGACCAGAAACTTGGTTATCAGACAACGTGTAGAAGACTTCTCAACTGAATTGAGAGTTACCATACGCATCTAAACCCTCACCAAACCTCGATGGGAATCACAGGATTGAATTCAAGCATGATTTCAATTCACCGTCATAGACTCTCCAAGTCATTCATATTTAGAGATAGATACGGGGTTCAGATGAACATGAGGTTCAAAAATACACAAAGTCCGTGAAGGCACTCTGCAACAGATTGATGAAGCATTGGACTATAGCGTCAAGAATTCCGATCAACAAGGATCTAATCCATGGATGAACGCCAGATTTTGGACAAAGAAAGATGTTGAAAGAAGCAAGACTTTCATGTTCGCTATCCAGAAATGACTAAAGAACAAGACGTATATTACGGAATCTGGAGAGCTTTGTGGTGGAGTCAGACTGATCGAGAAGGCACTACCGGTTACTGCAGAGAACCGAATGAGGGAGGTAGTCTATTTTCTACTACGTTGATGAATATGTACACTTATTATGTAGTACTAACTGTGACTTAGCTTGTATTATTCATAACTATATGTTTTTCACATTCATAAGTATATAACCTGACACCTTTCACCACCTTTTCCTAACTTAAAATCAATTGAGACCCAAAATCTCAACGATTTGAAATTTTTTGCTCGTGGGAGAAATGTGATTAAATTATGAAAATCAGATAAAAATGTGATCTTTAAACTCAAGTGTAGGCCTCCTCCATATGTGCTAAACCTCTATTTCGAATAATCTATGCACATTATTAAGGGGGATCGAATGGTATATGATGGCGAAGAGAACAAGTACTTAAAAGACGCGACCTTGTATATTACTTTATTCAGTGGATAAGATGTAATGTGGTTAGTATACATGATCCCATGACCCAGCAGAGCGAAGGTTCTACCAGGACGAAACCACTAGTTAGTGTAGAAGTCCCTTAGGTATATAATACAAAAAGTAAGTAATGTTATAATAAGGTAAATAGTGCGGACAGAAAATGGAAAAATTAGAGCCTAGTACTGGAATAAACCCAACAAGGTTCTAGTAATGAAGTCTCGGTAAGCACTGAAGGGGTTGAAGAATGAAAAAGAAATGTTAAGATAAAGGGTGAAAAGAAAGCAGCCCTCCTTAAACATTAGGTAGAAACCGGGTCAATACATATGCTGTCAGAATCACATGGCTGATTGCTGACATTGAAGTCAAGTATCATGGACCCAGTGATACGCTGCACAACCCTCCCCAGCCACTCAAGATCCCTCAAAGGATTCTTGTTTCATTTCTCACGGAGATCAATACATTTCTGTCATCTCTCTCACTCCGAGTTAGATGATATTGAAAAGGTGGCAGTCTGCTCCAGCCTCCGACTACTAAAAACCAAAAATGCACTATTGAGTCTAGAGCCATGAGATCATCCATAAATCTCGTTAGGACACTTATCCATATTGTGCTTGTTTCTCACACACTGTGACAACAAGTAAAGATTTTAAGAGTCCTTCGCATTATCCTTGTGGTTTTGCCAGAACATCTGAGTGATACAAAAAGTACTGTTCGCAATAGAAGATGGAATTCCTTCTAGAGCCAACATCACACAAGCTCTTGGTAGGTTAAACATTGTGAGATCCACTATGGATTAAACTTGTGACAAATGGAAAGCAATGATGGTGCGATTCCTTGTGAATCAAACTTGTTCCAGGTTGTGAATTGACGAACCATTTTAGAAAACCTCTCGATGTGCTCAACAACTGATTTTCTAGCACATCGATTGTGAACTTATTTCAAAACAAATGAGTTTCTAATGAAATTTGATTTAGCTATCAACACTCTCGAGAGAGTCACCAAAATACTTTCTCAAACGACACGTCCGATGATTTTCAAATCAAGTTTTTTCTCTATATAATCGGTCAGATAGTTAACTAACTCGTTCCACTCTTATTCGTGCTGTCTGCTTTGAGACTTTCCGATACAAAAACAGGCAAGTATGGAGATTTTGATGGTTACACACAGAATGATTAATACTTTATACTGAAATCCAGTCAAGAGATCCTCTTAAGATGAATCTACCTGATCACAGGTCGACTCCTCACTGGATCCAGAGGTTAATCCAACCAGACTCGGGCGAATGACAAAGCCATATTCGCCCACAAGCTTTATTGCTAACTGTTTTATTACAGGATCAAGCAAAGATGGAGATGGAGACACCTCGTTCCAGTGGAGTCAATTCACCACCCAATGCTCACACTTAATGTTTCCAAGTAAAGACATCATGACAACTGAATGACCTACAACACAGCTTCCGCAACTCTGAGAAGTGGTATCATGATCAAGAAAAGTGTGAGCATGCGGGTCCGAAGGTCACAACATCACATGAAGGCAACACTTCACAACAAGGATGATTAAGAGATTTACTGTGGCTGATGATCTCAAAGAAAGCTCGAAGATCACACAAGTCTAAGGAACAAAGTTCAAGGATCACTACATAGTGTACAATGATCTCAAAGAATGAAGAATCAAAGACTACGAGCTACTGACAGAAGGTCGAAGAACTAGAATGCTATTATTCAAATTGTATTTTATGGGGTGACCTCCCTTAGGGGGAGATTGTTAGGATTATGAAAAAGACTCGGTCACCCTCGTGTATTGTTTAGTATAGCAAAGCTCGTAGTTAGAAAGTAAGCGTATGACTAGTAGTATTGGGCCGGGCCTTTAGCCCACTTGTAAGCCCATACTCAAGCCCATTAGGGCATAAACACTCATGTATATAAACCCCTTCCTAGCCATGGGAAGGGGTTGGTTGTTCATTTTATGATATTACTTTGTCTTGCACTTTCTCTCTCTAGAAGTATCACTTTCTCTCTCTAAGATTAAGTAGCCAACCCATCATCTCTTGCTTGTGTTATGATATCATGTATACTACAGATCTTTATCTTTTAAGGAAGTATTCTAGAATCCTCCATCTTTTGTAGAATTCCTTTTTGTCGACTTTGATCCATTTGTTTCATTCTTTATCCTTTTAAGCAAATTCCTTTGTATCATCAAATCAATAAATCCCAACAACATCGCCGACATTCTTACAAAACCCCTTAAACGAGAATCGTTTAACTATCTACGTCTTGGTTTAGGAATGATGGAACACATTCCATAAATCATATTAGTCTGCTTCTCCTTCTTCTCGTCTCGATTCTAGTTTGTGTTCTATTCCGTGTCATGACAACTTAAATACTTCATCCGAAGTACTTTGATCATTTTTAATTCGCGAAATGCAAATTAAAACGTCGCTCCTCTTTGTAAAAAAATTTGTCAAAAATAAATCTAAAATCCTCTGTTGAGGGCGGCCCCTATATCTCCAGCGGCCCCCAATATATTTGGGACCGCCTGACGATATGGGACCGCCAACATAAAACTCATATCTCCACATTTAGTCAAAAAAATTCAAAACACAAAAACAAACACCCTCTCTCCCTACTGCAGCGACGAACACGAACAAAACAACCCAAAAACTCAAAATCAACCATTAAAACTTAAATTGAAGATCTAATCAACACCTATAATCATCTACAACATCACAAAAATCATCAATTGTAAGTCATTTCATGTATTTTCTTTCAATTTGAGTCTAGGGTTTATGATGAACACAAAAATTGAAATTGAGGATTTTCTATTTTTATTTCAATTTTGTACAATTAGGACTACTAGGTTATAATGTATAACTAATATGGTTCCCATAGACATATAATTTGCGTATGTTAATGAGTTTGTCGAAAAATTGATTTTGAACAAAAACCCCAATTTTATTTTCAAATCACTCACGTTAGGAACTTAATAAAATTGTTGTTATGCATTGTTAATACAACTTAAAAATGTTTTTCAACACATGCATAATGATCTCATGAACAAAGGTCGAGATACATAATTCATATGTATTTTTTGACATGTTTGGATGAGTAAAATCAAACTAAGGAGCGTTTGGATTAACTCTTAGGATTTTATTTTTATGTCGAGTTAATCATTACTCCACATTTGTCTCATTTAGGCACACACTAGAAACAATGCTCATAACATATTACAAGTAAAAGGAAATAAAATGTGACTTCATTTTTTTCTTACCTCTTTCTCCACTTGAGTGTCCACTCAAAGCTCTACCTGCGGGTCCACACTTCAGGAGGTGCAGAGGACCTTATTACTCTAACTGCTTTGTCCTCTGTAGTTTCTACTCTTGTGAAGATGGCTTCTTAATTCTTTGGAAAAACGAGCCTCAAGGCACACAAGTGCATATTTAAGGATGTTGTGGGAAAGTTGGTCAAGAGAAGTCAAAGCAATGGAGTAAAAAACCTCAAAGACCAAGTAAGGAAGGTGGTTGTGAGTGATTCTGACCAAGAAGAAGGAGGAGAAGCAAGCTGTAGATTTGGATGCTCTAATTGCATTGGCTAATGCAGCTGTGACTGTTGATTCCAATATTCCTCCATGGTGGTGATTCTAATAATCATGATGTTGGTTCCCATATTCCTCACTGATGTTCCTACTGGTGTGGTGACTTTAATCATGCCTCATTTAATCACCATCCAAAGATCCTTTCAATGGAAAAGGTGTTGCTAAGCCTTATCCCTTTTCAGAAAAGAATAAGTAAGGCAATAGCAGATGAGTGGCTGGAGTGAAAATTATAGCTGCCAAGATTTAGAAGCTCTTGGGGGAAATGATTGAGAAAGAAAAAGATGATGGTGAAAAATTGCAAGACAGGTGAATTTATGCAAAGCAGAGTTATGTAACAAGTGGTAGAAGGATGTCTGCTTATCAAACGGGAGACAAGACCAAAGGCAGAGGTTCTTTCATCTGCCAAAGCATTTTCTGAATGCAGATTGGATTGAAATCATGGCTCAAGTTCATTGCCAATGCAGGCCTTTCCTTCTGTGCTTTGTATACATTGTGAATGATGATAATTTGTGAGCAGGCTGGTTTGCATTAATCATCAAATGAGAGAGCATTTGCTGATACACATGGCCCTAAGAGAAGAGGGATATAAACCCAATTGACACCTGCTAACAAGGGAATACATGAGAGTATTTGTTAAGAATCAGAGTACCGCCATTTACTCTACTGGCTGGTCTATGAAATATGTGAAATCCTTGACTGATGAGCAACTCATAGCTGAGCTTGAGAAGATCAGGATGGCTGTGACAGATCTTAAGTCTCAAGAACTCAGAAGGACTCTGAAAAGAGAAAAAGAGATGGTGAAGCGTCGGGAACAACACTTCAAGAAGAAAAAGTCTACTGATGCCCCATTACATAGGTGCTGATGTTCCCCAACCACCAGTTGTTTCTTTCACCAAAACTTCTGGCACAAGGAGAAGTCTCTTGGAAGGAAGTCGATAAACTAACGCCAAAATCTTTACTTTAACGAATTGGATTTAGATGCAGATGATAAGACATTCATCAAGGTTGTTTCTGATGAGGACTCTGAAGATGAGGCTCCTATTCTTTGGTCTGCTCTTGCTGGTTGGGAGGTGATCTCTACTCCTCTGGGAGAAATTAATGCTCTTTACAGGACGGATCAGTCTACCAAACATTTTACCACTCTAAGGGAGATCCTTCATATGGTGGATAGACAGGATCTATTGAAGTTGTATGGCATGGTGGTCACATACTATGAAAACCGTCTTGTTACTGGTGCTGGATTGATGTTATGGGGTGATCTTCAGGTGTTGATAGATTCTCAAGAAGGTGGTAAGGGTTCTTCCGTTTGGAATAATCAATCTCTTTGGCAGATTAGAAGTTGGAGGCTGTATACTCTTTCCAATGTTCATGTCTTGGAAACTGTTTCTGGAAAGGTGTTGTACATGTTTGCAGATGTATCTTATCCTCTCTCAGTGAAGCTCATGGAAAGGATGTTAAAGCACAAGCTGGAGATTGCCAAGGATGTTGTGGGCAATGACATGACTACTGCTGAGCAATTGATTCGGTTCATCAAGAATCAACTTGCTGCTGCCCAAGTTTCTCCTGCTTGATCTTGGTACTCTGTAACTCTCTTGTATATATTCTACCTTTTTGTTGTGTCCAAACTGTCTTTTGATATATAACTCTCTTTTGTGTAGTTTGTCTTAAATGGTTTTCACTTTTTGTTTTAGTAACAAGTGTTTTGTTAAAAGGATTTTGGCAACTGACAAGCTTTTGCAAACTGTTCAAATAAGTTTTGAGTCTTTGGTGTGCAAAGTTGTTTTTGTTTCAGGTATCACATTGTCTATAAAGTAAATACTATTTTCAAGGTTTTGGGTGTGGTTGGTGGAACCACCACACAACAAATTTGGGTTCATTCAATGTCTCACGACAAGAAAGAGTTGAATTCCCACCATGCAGGTTACGGCCTTGGTTGGATCTCAATTCCGTTGATAAGCTTTAATTAGTTGTCAAAACTATAGGGTCTTTAACTTAACCATGTTCATTTTGGGAGAGGTTAAAATTGTTTCAATTACCAGGGGCTCTCAAGGCTAGAATTAATTGAATTATGGTTTTCAATTCAGGTCTTTTAATCTAGAATGAATTGATATAACAAGCTGTAATGGTTTGCTTTAAAACATTTGGGTCCACTCAATGGCCAATGTTTGATTAGTACCTAATTAGTTGGGATGGTTTTGCACTTCCATGGGGAGCAACCCTTTCTGGGTCCCAAGGATTGCCTAGCCCACAAGCAAACGGCTGTGTGGTAAAGGCTAATAAAATCCGTTTATGGCTGTGATGATTTGCCAAAAATCATTCGGGTATTCCAATTACCAATGATTCATGTTCCTAAAGTTGGATTGGGTTACTAATTCACAAAGGTGATGTCATGATTTCCACCAAAAGGATTAGCGAGGCCCAAGTGTGAAGTTAGCTACTTGGTAAAGGTTATCAAATCATAATCATGTTGCTGCGGTGTTCAAAGTCTGTTGTGGTTCAAGATTTCACTGAAAGGTTCTTTCATTGTTGTCTGTATTTTTGATGTTCAAGTTCAACAGGGTTACTTAGACTGCAACTATATGGCTCTAAGAATGAAGAATTATCTGCTTGACAATGTTGCTCCACTGATCATCTTTCTCATCATTTAGTTTTCTTAAAGGTGTTCTTATGAACATTACGATGATGCTTCCTCTAGAGCCATTCAAGGCTGATAATGTGTAGAATGTTCAAGGTATTCAAGTCAAGTCTCCAGCAGATTGGATGTTGCGCAAAAGTTTTATTTCAATCCCTCACGGTTTCAAGGACTGAAATCTATCTAGAAACTATAAATTTAACATAGTCAAAATTCCAGTATGGGGAGGATTGTTCGCATAATTGTATATACTTAATTTCCTACTAGTTATGTATGTAGTTCCTACTGGCTAGAGTAGTTAGTTCCTTACTGGCAGGTATGTTGTCTGTGAGTAAGGTTATTATCATAGTTAGTCCTGGTAGGCTAAGTCTAGTTCCTGCTGGTAGAGTACTTAGTCCTGGTAGAGTCAAATAGTTATTCCAGGATAAGATTTTAGTTAGTTAGAGATGAGGATATGCATGAGATAAATTAGGGAGAGTCGTGCATATTATTCTCACGTGATTTTAGGAGATGCCGATTAGGGTTTCACCACTAGAAAAAGAACCCATGGCTTAGAAAAACAATGGAGATCGAGAAAACACAATTCTCCTTGTTCGTTAATAGAAATCCATAAAAGGATCTTTTAGTTTTTATTAGTCCTATTCTTCTTATTAGTTGTGTCTATATTTCGCGTAGACATTAGCTTTTCTAAGCAAGAGTCTCTCTTATTTTTAGCTTGTGATTACATAGGCTATTCACCATCCTTAACAGGCAGTAAAGATCTATCTAGAGTGGGATCCAACAAGGTATCTCTGTGGGTATCACTGTAGTGTCAGTTTGAGTAATGGGTGCAGTAATCACTAGTGTGGTGTCGGGAATAGTAGTAGGGATAGTGCCGAACAAAATAACTCGCCTAACCGGTGTCCCCACACTATCCTCAGATGAATCCGATGAAATTGAGATAACTGAGATAGCCATGACCTGCACAAGCAAAGTTTATATAAACCAACTTTATATCATCCATGCATGATGCAAACATATGATCGGGTGAATGGGTTACTGAATGAATGCAAAATGAACGAATGAATGTGCGGGTCATCGGGTATAGCATGATGGGATGGAATGAGAAATACTTATAGTAATATTAGTTATACTTAGTATTTAATACATATATATTATTTACGTAGTACGTATACATAAGGTTACGTAAGGCACATATATAATCACGTAAGGATCACATACTGGTTATAGTCCAGACCTAGTTAAACTACATGGTTCTCTATAACCTTGGCTCTGGATAACATCTGTCACACCCCCAAATAGGTTCCCGTCTAATTTAGCGTCCGGGGGCGTGACGTTCATGATTTATCTCAAGTAAAAGCATAAGAATACCTTTAGGTATGTTTGAAAAATATACACCGTTTGCAAAATTCAAATATTAATAACAGTTTTACATGATCTAATTTTAAACTAGGTTTAAGAGTTAAAATTGCGGCTAGCTTAAATTAGTTCATAAAACGGGATTTAAAGACATAAGATAGATTTCTAATAAAACCGGTCGGCAAATAGAATTCCATAAGTCAAGCAACGAAACATCCATGCTAAGCACCTGACGAAAAAAACATGCTTAAAACGTCAACATAAAGTTGAGTGAATTCATAGGTTTAGTTCAAACGTTGTTATAGTGGACCACAAGATATCAAAACGTATGCGACAGTTATAACAGATACAACTTCACATAAAAAGTATTTACGTTGCACTAAGCTCATGACACTGAAGCTAATTACGCAAGATAGCATGTACATTGCTATAAGTATTTGTTTGCCCTTCCAGGTGTCCGACCAAAGACAACCTAACCAGTACGACATGACATATATCCGTTTATCGGGCGCCCCGTGGGTAGTGAGCGCTACTCACCCGGATAGGGATAATTAGTCCCAATAGATCTATTTATTCATTCGCGCTCCCTCGACCGGTCCTCCAGTCAAGAGATTGACAGTTCATGATAGTTCGGGCAGTAGTGGTCTAAAAGCTACTTAGGCAACACGTAAACAGGGAAAATCTCACGTAAAGTACTTGTGTCCAGTTTTAAAAACAAGCAATGTTTCTCACCCCAAGTTATAAAACATTTAGTCAAAACGAGTAAAAGAGTGGGGCTATGAACTCACCTTGATGATAAGGTAAAGAGTACACGTCAAAAGTAGGGTCACTCGGAACGAACAGTGGTACACGGGTATGACCTAGAAGAATACGGGTTTCTATTTAGTCTCAGAAAGTTAATCGTAGGTGGTTGATGCATGAACGTCTATTATTTATTTTTGGTAAACGTTATCTGTGTATTAAAAACATTAGTGATCGGTTTTCATAAAAAGCCTTAAGTTGTAAGTAAGTACGTATATAATATTATATTAATTATATGAATGTAATATTATATTATTATTATCGTATAAATAATCTTGTTATTTATAATTTGACGTTTTCCCAAATCGTTAAGTAATTTAATCAAAACATTTTATTATTTATGTTTTTCTAAATAATTTCTAAGTATAATATTTTTACAAAAATTCGGCATGACCCGTTCGTGTTTGCTCACTTTTCTAAAGTCGTAGACTTTATCAAAAACCAATTTCGAACCACTAGTTACATTTTACAACTAAACACAATCGCTTTTCATTTAAAACAAGTCCAACGAGTCACAACAACCGCCCAATAAGCCTCTTTAATAATAAAGTACGAATTTAATAAGTTCAATATACTAAGAAGATAACAAATAAGTTCTAGGTTCATCGATAAGCTACTACAAGCTCATGATAAGCCAAGACAAATAAGTTGAACCCATAAGCTTATGTAAAAGCTTGGGTTGTGGGTTGATGTTATGGGTGACGTGGGCTTTAGGCCCATTAAGCCTTATTTGAGCTTATTGGTTAAGTCAAAGAAGCTTAATGTTTTACCCTTCCAGAAATAAGCTAGAGATAAGCATATATTAAAGTACAAGAAATAAGCTTGAGAAATATTTCTTTATGCTTTCTATATCACACGTGTACATATATGTATTGAACAAGTTCCAAAATAATCAAACTAGCTCTCAAATAAGCTCATAACATAAGTCGAATAAAATAAGCTCAAAAGTACAAATATTATTACATGAAAATAACCACGATCACAAAACTATGATTTCCTTGTATTCCTTTTTATAATTTTCGAACCATGTGTATACCCTTTTAGGGTTTATGTATTTTCAAAATCATTCTTTTTACAAATAAGTTGTACAACAAACATTTATGCATCAAGAAGAGTAGAAAAGTACAAGTTATTTGAGGTTTTGAAGACTTACAAAGAAAGGTGATTTTTAGAGATGAACAAAGATCAAGAACAACCCAAATGTTGTTTGTTTTATACCCGAATGATCTTAGATGATCAAACCTTCAACTTGTCTTCAAATGTAAATGATCAAAGATGAAAAAAATGTATGGATTTGTGTATGTTTGTGTTGGTTCGTGTGTTTTAGAGAGAGAGAGTGCAAGAGAAAATGAAACTAGTATGTGTGTGAAGAATGAGAATGAAATGATAAACAAATGAACTTGTATACAAGATTTACACACACACACACACACACTTTAGTGTGTTTTCCACCGATCGACAATGGGGGGGGGGTGGCAACCAAAGGAGGACCAATTTGATCACCCCAGATATCCTCTAAGAGTACATGTCCATTCCTCTAACCATTGCTATCTTGTCTAGTGCTATGAAATTCAAATTTTTGAATCTAAAGTATACAATGCATTGTGTGAAGCCGGTAGGACAAGGCCAGGGGGGGGGGACCAAAATTGCTTCCAACTTAATAGGGAACACTTGCTCAAACTGAATTAATTTCCAAAGCCTTTTGCTTGCAAATACATATGTATAGATTTAAACGCACATTACGCAAATAACGAAACGAGTAATGGCATCATGAAAAATCACAAAATTTTAAATATTGCTTTAAAACATAAAAACGTGGCTATTGCCAAAATACTACAACGATTGGTGTCCCGGTTCGCTCCCGGTGACGATTCTCAGATAATAATGAAACAACTTCCCGGCTAAACGGTAAAGCTAAACGAAACATTTAAAAATTTAAATTTTCTACACGAAAACGGCTAATTTACTAAACGGAAATTCTCGGGTTGTCACATTTTGTATGATTAAATTACTTTCAAATTACGATAATAACCTTATTTATCTGAACAAAGATACTCTAAAAATGGTATTGTATAACTTTTTTGTAGAATATAGCATCTGAGTGTTCTGTTTGAGAAAAAAGTGTGTCGGTGCATCATTATGATATTTTTGGGAAAAGATTGGTTTAGTTTCGAGAACAGGAAAGAAAACTAATGATATGCTTCGAATGTTGTTTTTAGTAGAAGAAAGTGTATTATAGGTTATTTGTAGCATGCTTCGAATCCTTCAATTTATGCACAATTCTGTAGTTGTAGTTGCGCTACTTATATGTTAACGCAAGTTGTTACTTTCTCAAAAAGAGTTTAATGCGGTAGTCGCATATTCAAATAGCGATAAGATATAAGAAATCAGAAAAACAGGATATAATAGGAATAATGTAGAATACCATAATTTGATCAAGGATTTTGATATTCAATTGCATTTTTGCGATATTATCCGTAAATCTATGAATGAGTTGTATTTTAAGGGTTTGCTGTGATGTCTACAGCGTTTGCGAAGTTGGGTGCTATGGCTGTGAAATGGCAAAACCGGCCTCAACCAAACCTGATCGGATTGCTCGCTGGAACAATTTGGTTGAGCAAATGGCCTAAAATTAACTGAGACAATTTGGTTGATTAACTGCTGCCAATATCAATGTTACACAAGCTGTTTGGGCTAAGGATTTAAAGCAGCAGTTAATGGAGAAAAGTGTTTCCCAGACGCTTC
>BQNB010015390.1:0-73350 GCA_026074375.1 Tanacetum coccineum
TTTCGACGTCTCGGAATGGTTACGTTCGAATTATTTGGAAAATTGGAATTTCTAGTGCGCATGCACTAAGCAAACAAAAGTGATAAAAGAAATGAGAAAAGAAAATATTTTTTTTACCGAATAATCAACAAACTTAGGGTAACTCCCTTAAGTAAAATAAATTTTACAAAAGATGTGCGCCTTTTTCGTAAGTGACACAAGACGATAAATTTTTGAATCTTAAGTTCGGGAACTTATTGATGGATAATACTTCAGTTGAAAGTATTATATGTTGGTGTTCTTTTACCAACTTGGTAAAAAAAATTATTTCTTATATTCACAAATTCACAAAAAAAATCAAAAAATCTGGAAGAGCAAATATTTTTGTATTTTTCTTATTTATTAATCTTCTACTTATACTAAAAAGAAAAAAAAAATATTTTTTTACTTTTTATATTTTTAATTTTTTTTAATTTTTGATTTTCTTAAAAGCGTAACTTTCGAAGACGAAAGGTTCTTCAAACCACGATCGACAAATGCAAACGAAGGAATCTTAATCACAAATCCCTGGCAGCGGCGCCAAAAACTTGGTGTGTAGTTTTAATACGCGTAAAAATATCCAAAGTATAGAAAATTCCAAAACTATCCTTGAGGACAAAGGTAGTAGGAAAAATCTTACAAAAATACTACACGTTTAACCAGTAAGTGATTACCAGGTCGTTTTCCAAAAGATTTATGAAATTGAGACCTCGTTTGTTATTTGGACAATGACTTGAATTGGTTCGAAGATGATTTATTTTCTTAAATCCTAACAGTGAGCAAATAAAAGCACAATTAAACCTAACTACGAGAAAAACGATAACGAGAAATAAAGTACACACGACAAATAAGCTAAAACACTGAAATTAAAACCCTAAATACTTTTCTAAACTTTTTCTAATCCTAAATGACTATTTAAAAGTAAAAATCTAAGGAAATTCTAAACCGAGAGTAATTTGAACTAAAAACGAAGAAAACGAGAACGGGAACGAAATCCTGCTCTTTAAAAAGTGACTTTCTTAAATTTTAACCCTACAAAAATAATTTTTAAACCTAAGCCTAGAAAATGATAAAAGAAAAATTTAGAAAAAAAAGAAATTTATTTTTTTAATTATTTTTCTATTTTTTATGATTTTTTAAAGTTTTATTAAAAGCTAATGATTAAAAATACTAAATAATCTAACAAAATTCCTAGAAAATAACTACAAGTGTAAAATAACTTGCTTGATTTATAAAAATGCTAGTAAATATAAGCCTAAAACTAAAAGTTTTCCCTTAAAAGCTAGGACAAAGCACGCTTATAAAAAAAAGAAATAGAAAATGTGGGGGGGGGGGGGGGTGGGGGGGGGGGGGGAGGGGGGGGGGGGGGGGGGGGGGGGGGGGGGTGGGGGGGGGGGGGGGGGGGGGGGGGGGTTTTAACTAATTAATGTTGCAAAGAAATATTGAAAAAGACCCAAGGGCGCAGATTGATGGTGTATGTGTTTGTGGGGCGAGTGTGTGTGAAGAGCTAGGTCATGGGTTCGAATCCCATGACTTATCTTTTTACTATTTTTATATTTTTGAACACTTCAAAAAGCAAAGTTGTAGAAAAACTGAAAATAAGCTAATTTTATAAAATAAACTTTTTATGAAAATCACTAAATAAGCTTAAAAGAGCTTAAATCTATGACAGAAACACTTAAACTTATTTTTGCTTTTTTGAAATAAACTAGATAAGCTATACTACTAAATTAAGCTGAGAATAGAAGTAATTAAGCTACTGACAACTAAATCCTAACCTAATAAGCACACCTAAGCTAGAAAAGAGCAAGCCATAAGCTGAGATTATCAAATAAGCTCCTATGCTAACAGCTACCAAACAGACCAAATGGCCCCTTTTAAGCTTAATTTTCACTAAGCTATTGGAACCTTATGGCAATAAGCCCTATATCTACTTAAAGCTTGGCTTAAACTCTACTTAAAACAGAAATCAGAAACTATTTTGAAATTCAAATAAGCAGAGAAAAAGCTACATGAAAAGACTACTTATGCTGTTTTTAATATGTTTTTGGTTTTTATATGAAAAAGCTAAAACAAGTTAAACCTGACTCTATTAAGCTAATGATAACTAAGTATAAACCTAATAAGCTAATTTAAATTACAATTTAACAAAAACTTAAGCTATAAGCTAAAAATCTCAAATAAGCTCTTGGTGAAAACTGTAAACCAAATAGTCCCTAAAGGTATTCATTAAAAAAAAAAAGCTTAAAAGCAATTAAGCAAATGGAACCTTGTGAGAATCTAACTTTTACCAGCTTAAACTATGACCTAAAAGCTACTAAAAACAACTTTTAAAACCTGTTTTGAAAATCAAATGATCTAAGAAAAAACTACTTGAAAATTACTCTTTTACTCAGAACATACTGAGTTCACCTTTTGGTTTATTCAAAAGACAATTTGCAAATTTCAAGACTAAAAAAACATATTACTTAAACGCTATTTTAAAACTAATTCAAAAACACATTAACTATGACCTATAATCTACTTATATTCTAAAATTTAAGACCTAAAAACTAAATTTACCCTCTGATATTTAAGCTAGAAAAAGGCTAATTGGCTAAATCCTATCTGATGCAGTTGGTAACCAAAACATAAAACTGCTAAGTGCAGGCCTAGGAACTTTGTTTCTACACTTTTGAACCACTAAACTGAGTGCAATTTAAGAAACCTAAACAGCTAAAACATACTTGAGCTTAAAATGAACTAGATTCTAGATATAACCTAACAGATTCTACTCATTAACTATCAAATTTAGAGACAAATTATTATAAGTCAATAAAACAACTTAAATCTAATCTTATAAACCTAGAGATTGGATTTAAACTCAATTTAAAGTAGCAAAGGGCCACTAGCAGTACTAACTCTCAGTTAGTACTGTTATGCCAAACACCCCTTTAAAGTGTAAGTATCCATCCTTAGCTTATAAAATTGAAATTTAAAGAACAAGATGCTAGTACCGGATATCATTAAGCTATAATTAGACCTAATAAGCAGATTCAAACAGAAAATAAGTCAGAACAATAAGCTATTTAAACTATGCTATATTTTCTTGGTTTTTCACTGATATTAAGATAGAAATATGCAAACTAAGAATTTTAAAACGAAATTATAAGCCATTAAGAATTTAACAACTACAATAAACATGAATTAACTATACTAACAGAAATAAGCAGGCAAATAAGTAAAATAAGCAATCAATAAGCTAATATGCAGGATTAAGCTAGATTATTAAAGACAAAAAGATAAAATGAAATTTAAAGGGAAGTGTACCTCACACCTCAGCTAAATAGAGGTGATTGCTCTTAAAAGAGCTTAAACAAATAGCTTAAGCTTATAACTTAAGCTTGATTCCAATACCTAGTCTAATCCTAAGGCTTGACCCTCAAGCACTATTACCAACTTGAAAACTCATAGCAGCCATCCAATTCCTTTGAGTTTTCAAGTACTTCATGAGCTTTTAGTAGCTTAAGAGTAATAAGAGCTTATGAAACACAATAATCATAGTTTTAATCAACCATTATATTGCATAAAAGTGAAATCAGGATTGACAAAAGGGCTTAAATGATAAACAAACTTTTATTAATAACTGAATTGAGTACAAAGTGTTGAAAAGGAAATTACAATTAACTAAAAACCATAAGCTGAAAATTACATGAAAATAAGCTAAACATTAAACTATAAGCTACTAAAAGCTGAAAAAGAAAGAGAAGCTTCTAGGTCTTGGATACACGCTCCTTTCAGTCTTGATCTTAACCCTTAAATCCTTGCCAATCATTAGATGCCCTCTTGTAGCCCTTGGATCAAATTGTAAGCACATGGATTGCCAAGCTGGCAATCCCATATCTTTGGAGCTGTGTGTTTCTTTTGCATTAGTTTTAGTGCAAAAATCCCCTTTTTGAGTGTGTTTCCTTGAGCCCACGTGTCATTCCCCTTGTCCTAATTGACCAATCATAGCCTGTGGTGATGTTTTGATGCTGAGCTATAAGCTTGGTACTCGAATCTTTGTTCCACGTCATTAATTGAATTTTACCCTTTGTTTTTTATGCTGAGCTATAAGCTTGGTACTCGAATCTTTGTTCCACGTCATTAATTGAATTTTACCCTTTGTTTTTGATGCATGGTTAATTGAAGAAGACGGTGAATAGTGAAAACTAATTTTCGCGCCTTTTTACCCTATACTCGTTTGAGTTTGACCAAGGGGTTTAGGTTTGACTTAGGATTGTACAAAAGAGTTTGGGCCAAAGGTTTATGTTTTGGGTTGGGTAAATTTGTTAAACGGTTTTGGTTATAAAAAGGGATAACGACCGTTATCTTCTTAATAAAAGAAGACTAACGGTGTTAGGGTTTAGGGCTTTTAGTGAAAATGATTTTAACAATAAGGCTCTTTTGGGTATTTTGAGGATTTTGGCATTTTGTGGGTTGACCAAGGTTGACTTTGTTGACCTTTTGCTAGAAACTTCCGGCTCTTGTGCACTCTATCCATTCCCGTGTCCGTGTTTGTCCGGTTTTGACCGTTTTCTTGTGATTTTTGCAATATTCATACCTACACATTCACAAACAACAAAATACACAAATACAAGCATATTTTTGCACATTTTGATCATTTAAGGGTCATTTTTGACTTGAAAAGGATATGTGATTTCTCACATATCAAGGAACTACGTTGACAACTAGAACGCAAACACGTGAGTGCATCACCTTCATACTTGACAACAATTTTTTGGTCGACCCTCGTTGGATCTTGAGTGGGAGGCGAGCACTGATATGGGAGAGCCAATGAGATTATCAAAGGTTGAAAATATGAGTGAGGAAGTGGAATTATATGCTTTCTTTTGATGAGCACGGAATCGGATTGGTACCGAACTCGTATCGAATTGGTGTTGCCGATTTTTTCCCGAGCATAAAACGGGTGTATCGGTATCGTATTGAACGAGATTTAAGTATTGAAACCGGTACCAGTACTTGATACTGGAAAACCGGTACCTATTCGGTACCTTTTTTTAGACCAAAAACAAAATTATAGATTTCACACTAGTAACTTTTTATGACATCAAAAAACATGATATTACATGCATTTTTAAGTGATTTCGAACATAGGGTTCATTATCATAACCCGAATCTGATTCATCAATATTCAACATTAAGATTTCGTGAAATTGTGTCATCTCACTATATAAAATCAATATATGCGAATTAGATACAAATAAACTAAAAATCATTGATGTAACTATGTATACTTGTAACAACCCGAGTTTCACGACGTGTATGACGATCGCAAGTTCGACGTCATTATTATTATTTTACGAGTTATCATAAACAAATGTCGACATTTAAAATTTTATTTGTCGTAAATAATTATTTTAGTATTTTATTGTGAACGGGAACTTAAAATATTTATTTTTGACGTTTCGCGAGTCGACATTTGACCACGCGTTCGTTAATCGTTTTGGGCATCGTAAAAATATACGACGCGTCTCGTTATTATTTTTATGATCGTAAAATATTATTTTATAAACCTTGTCGTCTTTGTTTCTCGACCTTGGCCAAAGCTCGCGTTTAAAGGCTCGCGTTTTATTAAATCTTGTACAAGTTACATTTTAAATTGAACTTGACACATAATATTACAAGAATTAAAAAGAAAAAAATATAGAACTTGTGCATGCAATAGCCTAGGCCGACGCCCAGACTCTCACCCACACTCCACCTTATTTGTTTTCCCATGACATGCAAGTAATGATGAGTGTGACTTCCAAAAATTTGGTTAAACACAAAATCCTATCATTTCATTTAATTCTTTTATATAGTAAACATTAAACCTACAAAAATTGTTTTCTTTTCCTCTTGTCTTTGTGGGGTCGACCGGATATATCAAACACACACAACTCTCACCATTTTCTGTTATTTTGATCTCAATATGCACTCAAACATCACTTAACCATGATCTAAATAAAAACGAACATGTTGAGTTGTTTTTCTTCTCCCATCCCTTTTTTGGTTCGGGCCGAGCACCCTAACCCTACCTCTTTTGAATGTTTTTGATGTTCTACCAATCAATATATACGTTTAGCGCTGCTTTAGTTTGATCATTCATGCAACAAAAATATACATGAAATGAGGTTTGAGTAAGGTTAAGTTTTATTAAAGCAAAGGAGGTTTCGGTTTGGCTTGGTTTATTGGTTGTGGGTTCGAACCAAGCAAGGGACAAAAAGGGAGTGTGATTTATTGAGTTGTTGTTTGTTGGGTCGCGTTTGGCTTTGTTTTGAGGGTCGCGGGTTCGAAATGGGTACAAGACACACAAAGGGTGTGTTTGATTTATTGAAGGTTATTGGGTCTGATTAAAGTTTAAGTTTTGGCTTGGTTCGGTTGAGTGGTGAAGACTGCGGCTCAAGATCCGCTAGAGGGACTAGACGAACATCTTTTATTTCTGAACCTTGCTTTCTTATAAGCATTGTGGGAGCATCCTTTTTTACATATATTTCGATTGTTTCGTTTAATTTTATCAATTCGATCTATATGTGATGAAATATACGGGAAAGACTTGCGGATGCTATTATTATAATATGTATTTTTTATCTATAAAATCGCGGGATTGATATGATATTTATAGGCCATATTAGACCTATTTTAGATGTGTTTTTGGGTTGAAAACGCGTTTTGACGTGATTTGTAACGGGTACATTTAGACCAGAAAACGGAACTAGTGATTCAGGGTCCGAGATTTTGAAAAGTCAGATTTTGGTTTACAAAATATAACAAATTATACTTTTACGGACGTTTTGATATAAAATGGGACTTCTAACTCCCAATATTGAAGAAACTGGAACGGAATCGAAATATACACTTTAGTAGAAAAATGGGTTATTTTAAATATATATTAAATCTGACAGATTTGGTAATTAAATGATTGGAGCACTTTTGAGTCCGTTTCGACCTTCCGGCGAAACACGAAAGTTGTTCGGAATAACGTTTTACTTAAATTCTCTTTTTGGTCAAAGTCACGAAAGTGTGATATAACGGGTCAAAACCCAAGGTCAAAGTTCCTGCAGATTCTTGCAGGGGCGTTTTGGTCATTTTTTGTCGATTTTCAGATCTCGACTAAAACCAAAAGGTTGTCCGGAATATCGTTTCGCATAAAATCTCTTTTATGTCCGAGTTGTGAAAATGTGATCTAGTGGGTCGTTTTAGTCGGGTCAGACTTAGAAAATAAATATATTTTATAAAAGTCAAACATAAAGTGTCAACGGGGGGGGAGATCTTAAATAATCTTTAAACAGCGCGCGTTGTGAAGGTGATATCGATTAATAAAGTAATATCGATTAATATGCTACTGTAAGTAATTATTTTGAGACCGTTGGTCGACTCTAAAAACGGAAAGTCTAAAAATAGTAACTTTCTAAAAATAGAAAGTTTCCTAAAATAGAAAGTGGTCGGTTAAGCGATGTACGATATAAAATAAGAGAATGATCGTAACCTAATAATGTGGGGTTTTAGGATCTAAGGCGCAAGTGGATTTCTCATCACATGTATGAATTAATATATATATATATATATATATATATATATATATATATATATATATATATATATATATATATATATATATGATTTTGTTGATACGATGAACGCATCGTTGATTATACTTTTCGATATAGTAATCGAACGACTCTAATTATAGGTCGTGATCGCGTTTGTGGATTTTCGTGCTAGACTTTATTGTTTAATCATCGGCTTTTGATCAAGGTGAGTTCATAGCCTCGCTTTTAAAAGTTTTCATCTGTTTTTAACTCGCGAAGGGGATATACTTGCTTGTTTTGTGCAAATTAAATGCAATCTTGTTTGATACTTGTATATGATTCCGTCACTTAATGAGTATTTGCCCTTTTTGTTGTGGGACCGTTAGTCTCACCATGTCGTTGGTGAACGCATTTATTTTTTTTTGAATAAAAAAAAATTTTTTTTATTTCTTTTTTATTTTTTTTTTTTTTTTTTTTTTTAAAAAAAATTTTTTTTTTTTTTTTTTTTTTTTTTTTTTTTTTTTTTTTTTTTTTTTTTTTTTTTTAATGGCAAAATTAAATAGATCTTTTGGGTTTGACAAACCCTGGTACCGGTTTGAATCCGTTGGGACCGCACCCTGTCAAGGACTTTTTGTAGTTTGTTTCAGGAGAAGTGACATTACTCTCAGACATATTCTGTCCTACCGGGTGATTGTGTTAAGTTTGGTACATGGGCTATTTACTTGGAATTCACTATTTTTATAAACTTGAACTTCTGAGCAACGTTATACGTTTTGTTGAACAAAATATGCCAGGGGGTCTAATATTATTTATTAATCTTATGATTCATCTCAACGTTTTGTGTCGTTTTTTAAGATGTCTCTCTGGTTAATTGCTATTGGTGGGCTTGGATGGAAAACGAACGCGGATAACAAGGACGGTGCCTCGGTGAAGTAGTGTCATAAACTAAATAAATGTTTTAGAAACAAAGTCGTGTTGTGACTTTTAGAAATAATTTTTATTTTAATATTTGGGACCTATGTAACTCTGATCTTTATAATAAATAAAATTGTGTTTTATAAACGTATATTTGAACGTTTATTGGGACTCGTGTACATGTATTATGAAGTAGCACCCCAATCATTGTATTCCGCTGTGTATCGTATTTTGGGGGTGTTACAGAGTGGTATCAGAACACGAGTTGTAGTAAACTAAGTCGTTTTACAAAACTTCGACTATAACTGTTTTCGGAAAATTTTCACGAGTCCTTCACCGTTGTCCGATATCCGCGCGCGCATCGTTCCCGATCCTTAGAAGCCTTACGTGACATACTTAATTGCATATTATGTGTGTAACAAGTGGGATACGCTTAATATTAGTAATAATTATATAAGTATGTATACATATGACGTTTATTCCGTGATGTATGGTTATATACACGTAATTTGATATTCGCATCTCGCGAAAAACTTAAAAATCTTCTTTATGCATTTGATGCAATGTTATAAAACCATCCTAGTATGTGATGAGTATAAATTTTTGCATATGATTAAAGATATGTATGATGGCTACTAATATAAGTATTTCTTTTCTTTTGTAGTATCATGGGCGAACCGTTGTCACCCGATCGCGTGTTTGATTTAATCGTTGATGAGCCACATTCCTGCTACGAAATTTCTTTGCAGACCTGCAATCCCTTTAATTGGGTATGTTGTAACCCGAACAACAACAATGGGTGGCTGGCGGCGGGTTTGTTTACTTACCTTCCCGGACCCCTCCCCCCCCCCCCCCTCCCCCCCCTCTCGAGGATATGGTGGACGAGCAAATGGTTGTGTCCGCCGTTGAAGGGGTCGCTAAGCCAATAGTTGAGGCGGAGGAGGAGCAGGTGATCGCTCCCGTAGTTGATGTAGTAGAGGGGCAGATGGATGCTCCAATAATGGATATGGAGGAGGACTTGGTTGTGCTGTTTGGTGATGATGACTTTGAGGATGACGCATCAGATGGGTTTGGTGAGGAGGAGGTCTGGGAGGTAAATGAGGACTGGTTGATGGCCCCCACTACACCACCTCCAGTGCTAGCGGTGCCACCGCCTAGCGTCTATGAGGTAGGAGGTCCATCTACTGCGGTTGCTGAGGGACCGTCTTTTCCTCAAGTAGCCCCAGGACTTTCTGTGCCTCCGTCCGTGATTAAGGACCTGAGTACCCGTCTGGATAACCTAAAGTATAGGCATGGGCAGTTAGTGCAGAGGGTTATTCAGGGGAGTGATGCGGAGATAACAGCTAGTGTTACCATTGGAGAGATTAGTCCGAGAGTCCTTGCTGTTGAGGGGAAAATGCAAGTGATGACGTCCTAGATGATTCAGGCTGTGGATAGAGTGGATCAGGTTGGTGTTCAGGTCGAGTTGGGTCAGCAGACTTCTACCCAGAGAGATAAGACGGTTACAGGATTGACTCAGCAGGTTCAGACCTTGCAGATAGAGGTGCAGCAAAGAGACATGCAGATCCAGCAGCTGCAGACTACTGTTACCGAGATGAGCAGCAGGGAGAGCACGCTGATGCGGTGCATTTTGGGATTGGAGAGACGGATTGCAGCCTTATAGAGAAGACCACCAGGACCCCAGTAGTCCTATTTGTCTTTCATTTTGATTTTTGATTTAGATGATGACCATTTGTATAGCCACTAAACTGCTAGTGTCGGTTAGTGAGGTCATGCTGACGGGTGTATTTTGGTTTTTGTAAACACCACAGCCATTCAGATATGTTAGGATTCTTGTATTAGAAGCTTAGACTCATCATGATTGGATGTATCGGCCTTGGAACCGAAGATATTGTAACTTTTGGGGGATTTTGGTTGTACTTGTACTACCCCCGGCATTGGTATCATTATGGTTATGGAACTAGGATTTTCTTTTGATTATGAGTTGTATGATTGTGGATGTTGATAGGTATATTGGTTAGTCTTGCTATTAGACTGACCCAATCTCGAGCGTGGAACGATTCCGTTTGGTGGATCTTTCGCACGTGTATGATATTATCTTGCATAGTCCACGAGTGGGTACTATTTTTGAAACTTGTTGTGACCGTTGACCAAACTGTATTTAATGATGTGCTACGACTTGATGATAAAAAAACTGTAAATTGCAATAACGAATTTGTGTGTTGAATGAATGTTGTTGCGCGAATCATATTGACTATGTTGTATAAGTTGTTTGTGTAAACAATGGAAAAATGTGTTTTTAAATTTCATAAACTAACCCTATGGTGTCAAACAAATCTTTAGTAAAAAAAATGTGTATATTTTTTTTCTCTCATAAATAATAAGAATTGAAGATGGAATGATGTTATCTTCTTTTCTCTCTTTTGAAATAACTTGATTTTTACACTCTGAAAATTTTCTTGAAATAAATTTACGCGTGTAGCGTATGAAAAAGAAACGTTTTGACGAAGAAGGACATGATGTCGTTTGGTCCTCAATTATGCAGAACCTGATCAACTATGCATAATTTAGGAAGAACCACGCTATGTCGGATAAATCGTCACCCTTAAAACACTTGGTAATTGAGATAAATGTTTGGGTCAAGCTTCCGGAAGGAGAAAATATTTTTACCCTACTACGGATTCTTATGCAAGTAACCCTATCCTTATCGACTGCATGGAGAGAGTCTCATGCGAGTCATTATGACCGAGTCATTCCAAAGCAGAAATACCTACGGTATTGTTCGGAACGAGTGTGTCTAGAAGGGAGTAATGTTTAGTTCGTAGTATCTAGGAGCGGTGATTGTTATGAAGACGTGTCAAGACCAAGTATAGTCGCTGTGCTAGTAAGCAATAATAGATTTGAGCTATCAAGGGTGTGAACCTGATACCGACACTGAGAAGGAATCTTCTTAGAGATGTAAAGATTCCTAAGGTGGGTGGAAGCTAAGATGGTTAGTCCTGAAGTTGAAAGTAAGAAATAGAGAAGACTTCTCCTATATTGGGTGTATGATGCTTTAGAAATATCAACTGATGGCCGTGAAGAAGACTTCTTTCCTCGAAATGGAGTGTAGTGGTAGTATAGTCATAAGTATATCGGATGACGTCAAGGATTTTAATGAGACACTAGACGATACTTGACCTACGGTTAAGTGTAGTGGCCCTTACTCCAGGACGTGACGACTCGAAGGTGTAAAGAGTGGCGAATTGAGTGAGATTCTAGCTAAATGGTAGCGTCCGTTTCTATTACTGAAAGAACAACCAAAATAGCCAACGCCTTAAGTCGAGCGGTATTAAATTAGGAGTGTGAGTATTTCGACTTGATGATTTGATTCATCAATGATGCTACGCGGTGAGATGGGACCAAGCCAACAATGTTAGTCGCCATGAGGAAACGTTGAAATTTTTGAATTTTCGTCGGACGAGCAATAAGTCCATGATGCTCATTGTTTTCATAATTGATTTTGATTTGTCATTTGACATTATGTGTTATAGCGGGATTGTCGCCGCCGAATTATATGGGATATGTGTTATATGTGTTATGTGCTTTAAATGGTAGTGAGCATTCATGTCACTTTTACGTGGCTAGTGATGCGGTTTAGGATGTAAGCAAATGGGTGTAATCGCCCAAGTGAGAATTTAGGACGTAATTAGGTGGGTGGTCATTGCCGAAAGTCTTGTTGACGATTGTGGCTTGAAGTACCCATGAGAGTGAGTGTGGACTAATTAGAATTAGCCGTGTTTATGTTGGAATTATCGTCGAGGTGGCTTGACTTTGTGGCAAGCTCAGTACGATGAGGAAAATGTGACCGTAGGGGTATAACACCTAAGTGTTAGAAAGAATAATTATGTCAAAAGCTCCAAAGGAAAGCGAATCCGATATGTGATAATAATCGCCAATGCTTGGTTAAAAGCGGGCGTGATGAATGCTTTTGTATGAGGCCAATTCATCGAGTCATCACGTAAAAGATGGCGAGCGTACAATAGGTACTTATGTGGGCATGCGTAGCGATGTCGTAAGATGATTAGGAGATCTAATATGTTTCGGATTATTTTTCGCGATCAGTGTGTATTTTAGTTTTGAATAATAATGAGTGTTTTGATTTGGATAATGATATAAAAATAAATATCAAATTTGATTATTAACGTCTATCTTGGTTTTAGTAAGCAACGTATGTTTTGGATTTTTGGCAATGAAGTATATTCTCGGTTTTGAATATTGGTGTAATTCCGTAGTTGAGTGCGACATATATTTTGATTTTTATTAACGACGTACGTTCGGCCTTGGTTTCAATAAACAAGGTGCGCTTGATTTTGTAGTTTTTATGATCCCCAACTAAGTTTGGATCGATCATCCATTTTAGAAAATTTCTCGGGAGAACGACGCAATAATTATTTTAGTAGGATATATTCCGTGATGTATATCGTTCCTTATGAAGAACGCGACTATAAAAGTTAGAACGACGTGATTTGGTTTTGTCGAATATATTTTCGCGACTTGTTTTTACCTCTTTTGATAAGAACTATCATGGTTTTGTTTTGATTTCGTGGGTATAATTTACCGCTTGTTTTGTTGACTTTCCATCTGGAATAGTCGGAGCGAGTGTTGTATCGCATATTTATTTTGAAAGAACGTAGGAGTCTGCGTGATGACGAGAAGCCGTCATGCCGCGAACGAACGATAATGCAAGTAGGAAAGGACGAGCACCGAGGACGGCGCTCCTTTAAGGTGGGTGGAATGTAACAACCCGAGTTTCACGACGCGTATGACGATCGCAAGTTCGACGTCATTATTATTATTTTACGAGTTATCGTAAACAAATGTCGACATTTAAAATTTTATTTGTCGTAAATAATTATTTTCGTATTTTATTGTGAACGGGAACTTAAAATATTTATTTTTTACGTTTCGCGAGTCGACATTTGACCACGCGTTCGTTAATCGTTTTGGGCATCGTAAAAATATACGACGCGTCTCGTTATTATTTTTATGATCGTAAAATATTATTTAATGAACCTTGTCGTCTTTGTTTCTCGACCTTGGCCAAAACTCGCGTTTAAAGGCTCGCGTTTTATTAAATCTTGTACAAGTTACATTTTAAATTGAACTTGACACACAATATTTACAAGAATTAAAAAGAAAAAAAATATAGAACTTGTGCATGCAATAGCCTAGGCCGACGCCTAGACTCTCACCCACACTCCACCTTATTTGTTTTCCCATGCCATGCAAGTAATGATGAGTGTGACTTCCAAAATTTGGTTAAACACAAAATCCTATTATTTTACTTCTTTTATAAGTAAACATCTAACCTACAAAAATTGTTTTCTTTCTCTCTTGTCTTTGTGGGTTCAATCGGATATTCAAACACACACTCTCACCATTTTTGTATTTTGATCTCAAAAATACACTCAAACATCACTTAAACAATGATCTAAATCAAAAAGGAACCAAGTTGAGTTGTTTTTCTTCTCCCCTCTTCCCTTTTTGGTTCGGCCGAGCACCCTAACCCCACCTCTTTTGGTGTTTTTTATTTTCTACCAATCATATATTGTTTAGGAAGCTTTAGTTTGATCATCCATACAATAAAAAAATACATGCAATGAGGTTTGAGTAAGGTTAAGTTTTATTGAAGCAAAGGGGTTTTTGGTTTGGCTTGGTTGATTGGTTGTGGGTTCGAACCTAGCAAGGGACAAAAGGGAGTGCGATTTATTGAGTTGTTGTTTGTTAGGTCGCGTTTGGTTTTGTTTTGAGGGTCGCGGGTTCGAACCGAGTACAAGACACATAAAGGGTGTGTTTGATTTATTAAAGGTTATTGGGTTGATTAAAGTTTGGTTTTGGTTTGGTTCGGTTGAGGGTGAGCCGCTGCTAAGACCGAGAGGGACGAGACGAACACTTTTATTTTCCGACCTTACTTCGTATAAGCATTGTGAGCATCATTTTTACATTTATTTCGATTGTTTTGTTTATTTTATCAATTCGATTATATGTGATGAAATCTACGGAAACTTGCAGCGTCTAGTATAATATGTTATTGATTATAAAGCGGGATTGAGATGATATTATAGGCCATATTAGACCTATTTTAGATGAGTTTTTGGGTTGAAAATGCGTTTTGACGTGATTTGTAATGGGTACATTTAGGCCGGAAAACGGAATTAGTGATTCGGGTCTGAGATTTTGAAAAGTCAAATTTTGGTTTACAAAATATAGCAAATTATATTTTTACAGACGTTTTGATATAAAATGGGACTTCTAACTCCCAATAACGAAGAAACTGGAGCGGAATCGAAATATACACTTTAGTAGAAAAATGGGTTATTTTTAATATATATTAAATCTGACAGATTTGGTAATTAAATGATTGGAGCACTTTCGAGTCCGTTTCGGCCTTCCGGCGAAACACGAAAGTTGTTCGGAATAACGTTTTACTTAAATTCTCTTTTTGGTCAAAGTCACGAAAGTGTGATATAACTGGTCAAAATTCAAGGTCAAAGTTCCTGCAGATTCTTGCAGGGGCGTTTTGGTCATTTTTTGTCGAGTTCCGGGTCTCGACTAAAACTAAAAAGTTGTCCGGAATATCGTTTCGCATAAAATCTCTTTTATGTCCGAGTTGTGAAATTGTGATCTAGTGGGTCGTTTTAGTCGGGTCAGACTTAGAAAATAAATATATTTTATAAAAGTCAAACATAAAAGTTAACGAAGACTTTAATAAACTTTAACGCGTTGTGAAGTTGATATCGATTAATAAAGTAATATCGATTAATATACTACTATAAGTAATTATTTTGAGACCGTTGACCGACTCTAAAAACGAAAAGTCTAAAAATACTAACTTTCTAAAAATAGAAAGTTTCCTAAAATAGAAAGTGGTCGGTTAAGCGATGTACGATATAAAAAAAGAGAATGATCGTAACCTAATAATGTTGGGTTTTAGGATCTAAGGTGCAAGTGAATTTGTAACACCCCCAAATTGGGTCGCATCGGAATAAAGGTCCGAGGCGTGTTACTTCAATGATCAATAACACAAGATATATATAAAACGACCAAAAAGTCGTTTAAAACCGATACATTGAATTTAACAAAGTATTTGTTACATAAGCCCGAAGCTTCACTTGTTCACTTGTTCAAAATACAAAGATTTCTAGCCCATGACAGATATACAAAATGTAATACGACAAAATCTTTAATGCATGATATCCAAATCAAAACCACCAATGTATCCCTTGCACCTCGTGCTTATTGACCTATATATATATATGATATATATAGTAGCTAGATAAATATATATCTTTATTCATATAAATATATATATATATTATATAACCATATATAAAGGAATTTGTTGATACGATGTCCGCATCGTTGACTATACTTTCGAATAGTAATCAAGCGACATAAATTTATAGTCGTCGTGATCGTAGTTCATTGAATTTTCCGAGAATTGTTTTTGGTTAATTTGATCTTCGGGGCATTCGAGCCAAGAGATATTCATACACTCGCGTTAAAGTTTCCAATAGTTTTTTAACTTCTGCGAGGGGATATATTGCTTGTTTTGTAAATTGAACGCACACTGTTTTTGATACTTGAATATGATTCCTACTATAGAGTATATTTATTTTGCTTGTGACCGTTCGTTACCATTTTTTTGGTGAACGCAACTAGCATTAAATATATCTATTGGGTTGACAACTCCTGTACCGGGGGTTTGAAATCCGTTTGGACCACTACCCTGTCAAACGGAACATTTGTTGTTAGTATTAGGAGAAGTGGCAACTTTCCTCGGACCTGATTTCGTCCTCGGATGAATGTGTTAAGTTTTGGTACAACGGGAGCCTCTTTAGGTTTGGAAATCACTATTTTTATAACATGACTACGAGCCCAACTTATACGTTTTGGGAACCAAAATATATGCGTTCTATGTGTTAATTGTAAACTCTATGAATTCACTCAACGTTTTGTTGACTTTTTAAGCATGTATCTCAGGTTAATTGTAACAATCCGTATTTTTGATCAATGAACGACGTCATTAAATTCACTATTTATTTTTTTTTCTTTCGTAAGCTCGTTTAAACTTTTAATTCACGATACATAATTAAGACGTGTAACTAAAAAATTTTCCCTTACGAATAAAACAAGAGAAATATGATTTTTATATAACACTAATTCCCTGACAAGAATATGTGTTGTATTCGTTTATTAAAACTTTTAAAGCGAAACATTTTTTAGAATCATATATTAATAATATTATAAGAGTTTATAAATTTATAAATATTATTTAACGTAGACGATTGACCCACTTAAAAAACGATAACATTTTAACCACCATAGAAACCTTATTTTATTTTTTTTGAAATAATGAATTGTTAAAACTTATTATGTTTTATTATTTTTATCGGATACGTAAAGTGTATACGTTTCGCGATAAATTAAGTTTAGGTATTCCCGGAATCGTAAAATCTTTTCTACGCTTCAACAATTACTTATTTTTACATCTAACACTCAACGTTTGATAAAACTCACCCATATTTATTATGTTAGCCATTGTGCACATAAATAACCAAGCTAGAACTTATACACGCAAGAAACAATTTAAGTTAACACTAAAAACTACACTTTTAAGCTCAAGTAATTCAAGTATTTCTTCTCCACAAAATATCAAAACTCATCCTAGTTCCTTTCCTCCCCCTAAATTTCGTGTATCACCCACCCAAGGGGACAAGAAGCACACAAATTACACAACTTGGTCTTGTACAACACCATGGCAATTAAACCTAGCCCTAATATGTCTCACTTTGACTACAACTTTCCTTAAGACCCTCCTTTTGTCAAGAACACCATTGCAAAACTTTGACCATGTAAAATCATATAAAAGTACTAAGTATACAAGATAAGAACACACACAATACACAAAACACTTAACTAAAAATCAAACAAAACCTCTCTTTCTCTCCTTGCTAGGCCACGACACAAAGCACCCCTTTTAAATAATCTATACAAGTTTTTCTACAACCCATTCAAGTATTCACACATCATTCCTAAGATGTTTTGAAGTATTGGTTAAGCCATGAAATGGTGAAGGTAAGCAAATATTTAACCCGATAAAGTTTTTCATGGAAAACTATGGTTTAAAGAGTGTAATCTTTGCTTAAATATCTAAACAAAGGGTTTGATATGTAAATGTAACACCCTTCCCAAAAAAAAAAAAAATACAACAACGCAGCGGAATACCACTTGGGGTGCTACTTCATAATACACAGCAATAGATACAAGAGAACGACCTCTAAATGTGTCGTTTGTAAAACAATCTCGTTGATTTTCTGAAATCAAAATAATAGTTTGTCCCATAATTGCATCACCATGAAAAACTTGAATGTAAAGACTCCAATGCACATCAAATAGTCCAAGCATCTAATTCACCTGAGAAAAACATGCTTAAAAGTGTCAACATTAAAGTTGGTGAGTTCATAGGTTTCTGTAAATATAAACGTTAGTTCCAATAAATGTATCTGCCCACTGTATCATTACAGTGTCATATAAAAACGTTTAGTGACTACTGTCTCCCTACAGTATCATAAAATAATTGTGTGACCATTTAAATCCTTAAACGTCTTTCCAAAATGTATGCATGATTTTTAGAAATCAATTAGCTGTAAAATATGCAAGACCATTTCTATCCCCAAATAGTCCCAAAATGTACGTATCAAAGTTGGATCACAAATATCCAAAGTATGTATTGCCACTTTATTCAAGTGTGTATAAAACCATGATTACCATTACTCTAAGTTCATGAACTGTGACGAACTTGTAAGTATCCACATTAATTTAAGGCACAGTAAATGTACCCATCGTAGAGTTCCCTCCAGAACACTCACGGGCAATGATAAAAGAATATGTTCCCCCGTTACCGGTGTCCCCTCCAAGGACACCCGGGCAATAATAAAAGGATATGTTTCCCCCGTTACCGACGTCCCCTCCAAGGACACCCGGGCAATAATATGTATATGTGATTGTTGGCCCCCGCAGGCGCCAATCCAATCGTAATCCGACATGGTATAACGTTCGTTCCCGGTGATAGCTAGTCACCCGAACGGGGATTGTCAATCCCAAATAGATCTATCTTATAACATCGCGCTCGACAAAGCCTCCAAGTGATTTACAGTTCATGCAACCTTACTAATCCTAAACATAAAAGTCTAGTATGCGTTACGTTCAAAAAAGTAAACCAGTATTGTATCTCCCCTCGCGAGATATTTTAAATAAGTAAGTAAACCAACAGGTAATCAACCAATGTAAAAAAGCTTAGTAACATGTATTGCAGACAAGTTGAAAAAGGAGCATGTAACAATTTAAATCAAACACGTAATTGAATTTGTAACAAGCATCGTTCCAAACTACACCCTACACCCAAAATATGTGTAAAACATGTGAAAACGTGGGCTAATGAACCCACCTTGATGTTTGCCAGATCGATTGACGATAGTCATCTAAATATGCACAACACTACAAGACGAAATGGCTTTGATCCGAGAAGCTTTGCCGTTTATCTCAACGGTTAAATCCAACTAGTTAAGGATAATGAATTAGTTACCAATGGATGATTACACAAACAGCGAGCCCTCGTGAATAAAATATTTAGGTTTCCGATTGGCAGTTTGGTTTGGTTGGTGGTTTGGTAAAATTAACTCAAAAGAGTATATAATTCATTTGGTGAATTATATAACAAGGGTATGAAATATATACCATATAATTACCTTGAAATGATGACAATTATATAATTTATATGGTGAAATTAAATAATAAACGACCAGAAAATCAAAGGATTAATGAAAGGGTGGTTAGAGGGAGTGAGGGGGAGTTGATATTACGCGTTGCAAGTATTCTATGAAATTGTCTTGAGGTAGAATAATTAAACCAAATGGATTGGGAACACGTTTTCGGAGATTGCAATTTTAGTAAATAAATGAGTGAGTGTCGTGTCATAAACGACAATCGTAACGTTTGTAATAGTTACCGATTTTGTAAACGGTGGTGTTGCGAATAATATAAGTCAACGTTACATAGGTATAGACTTTGTGATTTTCTGAGAGTAGATTGTTAAAATCTACTTTGTATATTTTTTGAGTGTGGGGGTGGTGTAATGGTTGTTTTGAATATTATTATTTTTTATATAATATATTGAATTTTGTACGAGAAATGTGAATAAGGTAATTGATTTGTATTTGAGTGTGGTATATAAAGAGTGATGGTCTTGGGGAGAATTTCGCAATGAACGTCGCTATGTGAGTTTCACATTTTATAAAAAACGAAACCTTTTCACTTTTTCAATCATCAATCTAAGTTGCAAAATGCATTCGTGTGTTCAATATTTACCTAACAATAACTTTTAAGTCCTAAATGAATAAATAAAGTCAAACTCCTTTTAAGCGATGAAACGAAACACGCCCTATGGGGGCTTTCAAGACCACAAACCAAACACCCGGTTTGGTGTTTACCACAAACCAACGCACTCCACTCGTGCTGCTGTCAAAACCAAATACACCCCTGGGTGCCTGACACATGAACCAAAACCCCCCTGCTGTCCCAAACAACAACCCAATGTTTGCGTTTCCCCTGCCAAACCAAACACACCCGTTGGGTGTTATATTCAGCAAACGCAAACACACCCCCTAAAGCTCTGCTAGACCAACCAACATAATTATTGTATTTCTCCCTGCACAACCAAACGCCATTTGGGCCTGATATTAATACAAACACCCCCTTGGGTGGCTGTCACAGCCGAACACACCCTAGGGGGGGCGGCTGACTCGCACTCGGACGCACCCTTGTGGTGCCAAAGTCAAACTAACTCACCCTCTCGGTGCTTACATTAAACCAAACGCACCCAACCGGGCTGTTGAAATCCCCAAACGCATATCCTATGCTCTATTTTTAATTAACATCCCAAATGGCGCCCATGGCTGTTTCACAGCCAACCCATCACCCCTTTAGTGGATGTTTTAAATAAAAACCCAAACCAACGCAAGCCCTATGCTTGTGGTGCGGGCTAAAACCAAACCAAATGCCACTCTAATCTGTTTCCATGTAAACCACACGCCCCCTATGCAGGTCTGAAATCACCAAACGCACCCACCAGGTTCGAAACCAGCCAAACGCCCCTAATGCTATAATCCCAAAACCAAACGCACCCCTTGGAGCCAAACCTACAAACCGAAACCGCACCTCATTACCTGCAGACACCTGACCCCAAACGCACCAAAATTTCATGCTGTAATCAAACCAAACGCCCTGTGTGCTCATTCTTAAACCCAACGGCGCCCCGGTCGTGGATAATTTAATCACATAAACACCACAACCCCATTCGCTGTTAACACTAGCAAACAAACACGAAAGTTAGATCCCCTAATGGGTGCCGTATTATACCCGAAACCTACGCACCTATACCACCAAAACAGACACCCTCGTGGTGTGTCGATGAAAATGATGGTGGTGACAAGCTGATGATGATGGGGTGGAGGTGGTGACGTGGGTGGAGGTGGTGCTAGCGATGGTGGTGTTGGTTGCGGTGGGACAGCAGCCGGAGAGGAGACAAAGGCGAGTGGAGGAGAGTGAGTATGATGAACGAGTAAATCGGGCGAAGAGGAACCATTTTGGACTTCACCGGAAAACTCCGCCGGAAAAGTTTTCCGGCGGCGGCGACGTGGTGGTCGACGGCGGCAGGGTGGCCGGCGGTGAGGGTGGTGGCCGGATAATGGGAGGGGAGGGAGAGAGTGTTTATAGATGTGTGTGTGTATAATTGAGATGGAAATGAAAAAAATAAATAAGTTTTATATTTATATAAAACTTTTAAAACTAAATGTAATATGTTTAATAGTTGAGGGTTTATTGTGTAACTTTTTCATATTCTTTTTGATAAAAGCGGTTCGGGACTCGTTTGAATGACTTAATGAATGATTCAAATCTCGAAACTTGCGCCATTGTTTTTCAAATCATTTTTCCGATAAAAATGAGTATTTGCTTGATAATATTTCATAAATATTTTATAACATTTAATAAAATATCTGTTATTCATTTTGCGAACCGGTTTTGCCTTGTCCGAAATAAAATTGGATTTCAACTCGAGTATTCGCGTTATCCGCAACGCTTTTAATTAAAATGATGGCTAATTTATTTAATATTTTTATTAAATAAATACTGATAATTAAAAACAAATTTAATTGTTTTTGTGTGTCCGCGTTGTATATTGTTCGAAAAATGTTTGCGGTGCTGTTTTAGCCCTTTTCGGCTCGTTTCCAGGTCTCGGGCAAAACTGAAAAGTTGTCAGGAATGTCGTTTCACATCGAATTGCTTTAGGGTCCGAGCCGTGAAAACGTGATTTAGATGGTTGTTCTTGTAAGTCAAGCCAGACCTAAAAGTCAAAGGGGTAAAATAGTTATCTTAAAAATCCGAAAATTCTCGGATGTTACAGTACCTACCCCTTAAAGAAATCTCGTCCCGAGATTAAATTTGTGTTATCCGCTTAGTGTGTCTAAGAAAAGACTTAAGATTTACTAAACCAGTTGAACATGACGCTGATAACTTTATTCAGCAATATCTGGTGTTTCGACACTTCTCAATCTACCAAAAATGTCGGCTAGGTTGACCAGGATATTAAATCCATCAAGATAGGGAATCATAGGGAAACATCTTTTCAAGTTTTAAAATTGGTATAAGTGCTTTATGAAGAAAGCCTCTTAATAGTGAACACACCAAAGGAGAAAGTGTAGTCGCGTGAGTATGTTTGTATAAGTTTCTATATGTCCGAGGATGGAGTCTCGTTTTTACTATCTGTAATGTTCGATTATCCACATCAACGTGGCTTATGGATGTAAGTTCCCAACTTACTTGGCAGTAACTATAATAGTATCAAACTTAAATTGGTATACTGTTTGTTTGCAATGAGTTAATCAACTGAATACTATATCAACTATGCCTGATCGTGGTTAAGGGGGTTCCATCACTTTAGGTTGGATAAGTTGTACGAATCTGGGACCACTCCATGACCTACAACAGCAACCATAACGACGATAACTATAACAAACGTGATGGGATGTCAGAGGTGAGGTACCCTCCGAGAAACACTATCCCCAAATAAAGTTCAATAATTGAAAGGAGCTCGGCGAGAAGAGTCATATGCGATAAAACGTGGCGGATTATGGTACTCAGTCTGTTATTCGATGAAATCAGCTCCATTAGCTCAAGTGGTAACACATCTGTTAGTTTCTCACGAACAGTTCAAGATTGCGAGGATTGGCAACGACAAGTATAAAAAACTCAAGGAAAGAGACAAGGTAGTCCCAAGTGAGGCCCATTAAATTCTGTCGAGGGTAGAACACGATTTGTGTTTCCCTAGACTCTTTCAACAGATTCTGGCGATTTTCGAATTTAGGGTTCATACTCGTGTCAAATCGTATTCCATTAAGCCACTCATTTATAATTCATATTTGCATAAAAAGCGACCTAATTTATGTTAAATAATTCAATTGATAAACTGAATTTTCGGTGATTTATAATGTATGTTATTTAACTGTAAAGGCCGACACCAAATCCTTTTAAATAAACAGATCATAAATCCTCCTACTTAATAATTCCTGATGCAATACGCGTACCCACATAACCTTCAAGATGATGGATGACATTACGATGCATGTGCTCTAATGAATATGTGACGAGTGATTTAATACTCGTCTTTGGAAGCTGGGAGTAAAACTGCCAGGCGAGATCAACATAGAGTTCAAGATAGGTAGTGAGTACCTTGGTTAGAGTAACCCAGGTAAAAGTCTCGATGAACCAGTCAACATAGCAATTATCATATAAATCCTCCTATTACAAGTCCCGCCTATAACAAGACTTGTAATACTAAGCTTTTATACATAAACCCATGGACCCAAAATATAACGGTCTTCGAGTAAAACAATATAGTATAAAGCATGAAAAAATTAATGTCCTTATAGACCATTGTTTAACTTACAATGCCCCGAGACGAAAATTAAACCATGTGGCGACTCACAATTCTAAGAAGTTAAATGAGAACCATGTATAACTCACAATGTCTGACGAGTAGAAAGAGACCATGTATAAACTCACAATGGTCAGACGAGTAGAATGAGACCCATTGTATAACACACAATGTCTGACGAGTAGAATAAGACCATCGTATAACCACATGTTTGACGAGTAGAATGAGACATTGAATAACTCACAAGTCTGACCGAGTAGATGAGACCATTGTATAACTACAATGTTTGAAGAGTAGAATTAGACCATTGTATAACTCACAGATGTCTTAAGAATTCTGGTATAGTATATAATCATTCTTATATAAAAAGACGTAACGATATACGCCGAAGGAATGCAAGCATATATATATTATATATATGTATGCCACGTAAGCACTTAATGCAGCACGTAATGTAAGCACATAAGCAAGTAGCGTGTATGCACTTTGAAAATGTTTGATGTGATGCAATGTTTGTGAAAACGACTATAGTCTAGGGTAAAATATGCAACCTAGTTCTCTATAGCCAGTGCTCTGATACCAATCTGTAACACCCCCAAAATTATGACAACGCAGCGGAATACCACTTGGGGTGCTACTTCATAATACACAGCGCTAGATACAAGAGAACGACCTCTAAATGTGTCGTTTGTAAAACAATCTCGTTGATTTTCTGAAATCAAAATAATAATTGCATCACAATGAAAAGCTTGAAAGCGACACAACGAGATTTGATCATTTGTAGAAATCCAATCATGAAATCTTGTCAATTTAGACTCCAATGTACATCAGATAATCCAAGCATCTAATTCACCTGAGAAAAACATGCTTAAAAGTGTCAACATTAAAGTTGGTGAGTTCATAGGTTTCTGTAAATACAAACGTAGTTCCAAAAAAATTTATCGGCCCACTTGATCATTACATGTCATATAAAAACATTTAAAATGACTACTGTCTCCCTACAGTATAATAAAGTAATGTGTGACCATTTAAAATCCTTAAATGATCCTTCCAAAATGTAATGTGTGATTTTTAAAAATCATTAGCTGTAAAATATGGAAGACCATGTTCTATCCCAAATAGTCCCAACAATGTACGGGGGGGGGTGTCAAAGTTGGATCACAAATATCCAAAATATGTATTGCACTTTATTCAAGTGTGTAATAAACCCTGATTACCAATACTTTAATTCAATGAACTGTAAAACCGTAGACTTGTATGCATCCACTTTATATAAGGCACAGTAAGGTGTACCCATCGTAGTGTTCTCCTAATAAAAAGAACAACCGGCTATAAAAAAGAATAGTTCCCCAGTTACCAGTAGTCCCCTGCCAAGGACACCCGGGCAATAATAAAAGAATATTTTCCCCCGTTACCTCATGGTGTCCCCTCAAGGACACCCGGGCCAATATATGAATATGTGATTGTTGGCCGCATGCGCCACTTCAATCGTAATCCGCATGGTATCAACGTTCGTTCACCGGTGATAGCTAGTCACCTGAACTGGGATTGTCATCCATATAGATCAATCTTATAACATTCGCGCTCACCCTCCAAGATATTAACAGTTCATGCAACCTAACTAATCCATAATCATAAAAGGTAAAAACATGCGTTAACGTTCAAAAGTAATCACAGTATTTGTAACTCCTCGCGAGATAGATAAATGAGTAAGTACACCAAACAGGTAATCAACCATATAAATGCGTTTGAAACATGTATGCAGACGAGTTAAAATAGCAACGTAAACGATTTTAAAATCAAACACGTAATTTGAAAATTGTAACAAGCATGTTCGCACCAAAATGATATTAAAACATGTAAAACCGTGGGGCTATGAAAACACCGTTATGATAAGAACGATTGACAATAGGCATCTAAAATGCACAACACGAACGAAGACGAAGCCGCGCGATCAGAAGATTCATCTACTCTTAACGCTAAGTCCACCTACCTAGGGATAAGTATTTTGGGTTTCCTGATGGATAGTCACCACAATACGTCACGTTGAATAAAGATTCAGATTTAATGTTGTAATGGTTTGGTGGTTGGTTAAATAAATAAATTGAAGATATACCCAAAGTGTGTAATATATATTCTATATATATTACATATGAAAAATAAACCATTGTATAACGTCGACCGTAAGTATATAATAAAGACAGACAATACAGATTAATGTGAACTGTATAATACCTTTGCAAGTATTATAAAAAAAAAAAGTGGAGTAATAATAATAAACTAATTATATCGACAACACATTTAATTAATAAAAAGTCTGTAGACACACGACTTTAAGTTATAAATTAAACACACGACGTTTTGTAATTTTTTTACAATAGTTTAAGTGTTACATCTTGCCTGAAGATTATAAAATATAAAATAATATTTTATAAACTTATATTTCGTTTCCTCGACAGGTCGCGTCTAAAATGGTTATCTCAATGTAAAAGTATATAGTTTTCGATCGTTTATTCGGTTATTGTATACTACAATTTATTATATCTTAAATATGTAACTTAGTCCCCTTTTTATCGGTTTCTAAAACAATATCAGTTTTTGTGAATCATTAATAAGTATAGAAATCTATAAAATTTTCGTCATGACCTTTCCGTCTTTGTATCGTTTTCCAATTATAAAAATCTAACGTATTCCCTTATCCCAATAAGTTGCCAAACTATCGCCTTCTAATATTTCAAATGCCCGCGTGTTTCGAAATCTACTATATATATTATATATATATATATATATATATATATAATATATATATATATATATATATATATATATATATAAACTAAACAAAGTAATAAACATCATATTTATTTAACCATTAGCCACTGATTTATTATTTATAAATCTCGCGACTATTCTTATTAATCGATTATTATAACCTTGTTATACCAAACGCACCCTTAGTGCGGATTCTGCATAGCCAAACGCCCCAAACTGCCAAACCAAACACCCCCTTTTGGTGTTTCTGCAATCCCAAACGCACCCTAATCAATTTTCTGCTCAACCAAACACTCCCCTTACCTTATTTCTGTTAAACCAAACGCCCCTTTTTGTGTTAACCCATATCCAAATCACCTTTGACCCCAAACCCCCTTGCTGCTGATAAAACCCCCACAACCAAACACACCTATTTGTCATATTTAATTATATAATACATAATAACCAAACGCAACCCTTTGTAGGCTGTTACAGGCCAAACACCCCTTATATTTCACCAACCCAAACGCCCCCATAACAGTTAAACCGAACCAACACCCCCTGTTTGGTTTGTCAACCCCCAAAAACAACACCCCCAACTACTATAACCCTAAACCCAAACGCACCCGTCGCATGTGGCTTGACCCGAACTCCAACCCACCCGCTAGTCCCGATGCCATACTCACTCCCCGGCTTCTTTGACAGCCGAAGCCAACAACCCAAATCCAAAACAACCCACCCGAACACCCCCCCCCCCATCTCTCACCGGCTGTCAACCAACCAAAGCTAACCCAATGGCTATGTCACGGCCAAACACACCCCCAGCTGTGAACCCAAACCCGATACACCCCCCCCCCCCCACGGCTGTTTATGACAGTCCCACCAAACACCTCCCCTCCTCCTAAAGCTGCTTAACGCCAAGACCAACGCACCCATGATTGTGAAAACACCAACGCACCTGATCAAATTATAACAACAAACGCCCTGAGGCGGCGGCTGCCAAACCCACGCACCCTTGAGGTGGTCTGGTGGTGGCGGCAATGAGGTGGTGGTGGCGGGCTGATGATGATGATGAGGATAATAATGGTGGCGGTTGCGGTGGGTGATGGAGTGGCGGTGGTGTATGATGATGGGGTGGCGGCTGCTGTGGCAGCAGGTGGGGGAAGAGAAATCGAGTGGGGGCGAGTGTAGTAGATGGACGGTGTAGATCGGCGATGTAGATGGGTTTTTGGAGTTGGTCGTGTAAATTCGCCGGAAAACTTTTCCGTGGTGGCGCGGCGACGGCGGTGGCGTGCCGTCGTCCGAAAAATATAGGGAAGATGGAGAGAAGAAGATGGTGTGTGTAGTGTGTATGATAGAAATGAAAGATATCTAATAAATTTTATATATATATAAAAACTTTATATCAAAAGTGACAAGGAATAAAGTCCATGGGGGTTAAATTGTGAAACTTTTAGTATACTTTTTGATAAAAAGCGTCGGACTACGTTTGAAGGACTATAACAGGATGATCAACTCTTAAACTTGCGCCAATTGTTTTCCGAATCATTTTTCTGAAAAAAATGAGTATTCACATGATAATATTTCATAAATATATTATAATATTTAATAAAATGTATGTTCTTCAATTTATGAACCGTTTCGCTTCGTCCGAAATAATAATGGATTTCACCAGTAAAACGCGTTATCCACACACTTTTTAATTAAAAATGATGACTAATTTATTAATAATTTATTAAATAAATACTGATAATTAAAAACAAATTTAATTTTTTTGTGGTCCGCGTTGTTTTGTTCGCATAATGTTTGCGGTGCTTGTTTTAGGCCCCTTTTCCTCCTTTACAGGTCTCGGGCAAAAACGAGAAAGTATGTCATGTAATGTCTTACACATCAATTCTTTAGAGTCCGAGTCTGAATACGTGATTTAGATGATCGATTCAGGATGTTACATTTAACTTGCATGTTTAATGATGGTGAGTAGCCTATGTAATCACACGCTAAACACAAAGAGACTCTTCTTAGAAAAGCTAAAGTCTACTGCGGGAATATAGACACAACTAATAAGAAGAACATAGACTAGATAAAACTAAAAGATCCTTCTATGGATTTTCTATTAACGAACAGGAAAATGTGGTTCTTGATCTGGTCCCTTTCTAAGCCGTGGGATCTCTTTGTAGTGGTGAAACCGTAATCGGCATCTCCTAAAATCACATGAGAATAATATGCATGACTCTTCCTAATTTAGCTCATGCATATCCTCATCTCTAACTAACTAAAACCTTATCCTGGAATAACTATTTGACTACTACCAGGACTAATACCACCAGTATGGACAACTTAGGCCTACCAGGACTACCTATGTAATAATCTTACCATCAGAACTACATACCTGCCAGTAGGAACTACTACTCTACCAGTAGGAACTACATACCTACTAGTAGAAACTAAGTATTACAATTATTCCTAACAATTTTCAAGGAAATCAATGAGATTACTTTTCAAACGACACATTTAGAGGTCGTTCTCTTGTATCTAGCGTGTAAAATTAGGAGTAACGCCCCTGGATACATTTCGCGCTAGACACATTTTTGGGGTGTTACAGAATTTTATTCAGAGGACTGGTTTATAGAGAACTAGGTTGCACTCACAGCAAAATTTTTTCAAAGTGCATACACACTACTTGCTTACTTGCTTAGGTTACTTGTTACCTTAATTGATTACATGACATACATATATATAATTAATATATGATTGCCTTCTATTTTGCGTATATCGTACGCTTATATATATAAGAGTTATTTATATAAATACCCGCGAACATTTCTAATACATTGTGAGTCACAATGGTCTCATTTACTTCTAGACATTATTAGTTGGCACAATGGTCTCACTTCGTCCTCAGACATTGTAAGTTAAACAATGGTCTCTAAGAATATTAATTTTCTTCATACCTTTATACAATAGCGTATTACACAAAGGCCATTATAATTTTGTTTACATGGAATTATGTATGAATCTAAGTATTACAAGTCTTGCATGGGCGAGACTTGTAATATAAAGATTGATATGATAATTGCTATGTTAACAAAACCCGTCACAGTTCTGTTTACATGGGATTATGCATGAATCTAAGTATTACAAGTCTTGTATGGGCGGGAGCATGTAATAGGAGTATTGATGTGATAATTGCTATGTTTTTGACTCGATCAAATGACCTTTATCGTATTTACTCTAACCAAGTACTCATTAACTATCTCAAACTCTATGTCGATCTCACCTGATAGTTTAACTCTCTGTCTCCAAAGACGAGTTTTGGAACACTTGTCCCATAATCGGTATGTCATCCATCGCCTTGAAGGTTATGTGAGTACGCGTATTGCATCAGGAATTATTAAGTAGGATGATTTATAATCTATTTATTTGAAAGGATTGGGACGCCTCTTCATTTAAATAAATAAATTGTAAACACCGAACCATAAGTTTTATCATTCATTATTTACAAAATTGGGACGCTTCTTTATGCAAAATAATGAATTATAACTGAGTGGCTTAATGGTACCGATTATGAACGAGTAGCGACTCGGAACCAATAACCCCGAATTCCTTAGGTATGTCTAAAACGAATCGTGTCTACCATTACAAAATCTTAAGCCTCCACTTGGAACTGCCTTATCTCATTCTAAGTATTACTTTGACGTACGAAAATCTTTACAATCATGAACTGTTTCATGAACTAACAGACTTGTTACACACTTGAGCCTAAATGGAGTTTGAATTCATCCTCCGCACTAACGACTGTGTACTTATTCCGCCGTCCATCGCACAACTCTCCCGCGAGCTCCTCTATTTGTTTGAACTTTATTCTGGGGATATTGTGTTTTCTCGAATGTCCTCAATCTCTTTGCATTCACCATCACCATTTGGATGGTTTTGTCGTTATGGTTGCTGTTGTTAGGGTCCTGGAGCGGTCCTACTGGTACAACTTTAACCAATAGTTAATCAACCCCCTTAAACCAAGATAAACACTTTGACGAAAGAGATAGTCGGGTACTATTCATTACGGGCCCACTATATCGAAGACTTAGGTCTGCGACACATCCCTAGTACTGCTAAGTAATTTGATACTTACTTTCAACTAGCCTTGTCCGTTGTTACTCATCGAACATACAGATAACAGAAACGAGACACCGCCTGGAACATTCAAAACTGACTACCAAATATACTCACGCGGTCTACACTTCTCCTTCTATGCTTCACTAATTAAGAGACACTCTTATAACGCGGTTTATATCGATCATGAAACTCGGTAATGAAACTTCGAAATATCGTAATCTAATATCGGTCCATAGACGTGGTGGTTGCGGTAGTTCTTTTGCGGCAACTGAATTTAAGATCGAAAGAACAATTACACGTGGATTTTCAAACAAGCACAATCGCGGCATGATAAAATTCATCCAACCATATAAAATTTGAAAACATATATGAAAATTGATATAGAATGAAAACTACAAGGTCCTACGGTCGTTCTAGCACGGAATAACTCATAATACTTAACAGGCTAACATATAGCTATGGATTAAATACACTGGTCAAACCTAGCCAAAATTTACGGATATTAAGAAGTGTCTAAAAAACTAAATTTTAGCTGAATAAAGTTATCACGACTTGTTTAGAACTGTTATTAAATCTTTCAGTCTTTTCTTGTTCGACACAATCGTACACAAATTAAATTCTCGAAGAGATTTCTTAAGGGGCAGGTAACTAGTAACATACGGCAATATTCGGAACTATTTAATAACCTATTGTTACCCTTTGACTATTTTGGTCAGACTGACTTTTTGACTTTTGACCTAGGAATGTCACATAAAATCGATTACCGCGTGACCGGATAAATTCGGACATATTTTAAATAATAAATCATATTTATTATTACATCTCTCATATGCAAGTTATTTTTTTTTTACTTATTTGACTTGAAAACGAAAAAGATATATGTTATTCCTAAGCTGACTTATCAAAAACGAACCACTAAATCACGTTTTCACGACTCGGACTCTAGAGCAATTTGATGTAAAACGACATTTCGGACAACTTTTTAGTTTTGCCCGAGACCTGAAAACAAACAGAAAGTGACTAAAATACCCTCGCAAAATTTTGAACAGCGCACACAACGCGTGCCGACACGAAAAATAATTAAATAACAATTAATTATCGCATTTTATTAAATAAAAATATTTAATAAAATATTAAGGATTTTACTCAAAAGCGTTGTTGATAACGCGGATATTCGAGTTAAAATTTATATTTTTTTTTCGGACAAGACATAACCGGGTTACCAAATAAATAACAAATATTTTTATAAATGTTATAAAAATAATTATGAAATACTATCAAGTAAATACTCATTTTTATTGGAAAAATGATTTGAAACGCAATGGCGCAAGTTTCGTATTTTAAATTATCCGTTAAGTGGCCTAAACGAGACCCGAACCATTGTTTACAAAAATTTACACTTTCGGTCCTTGTAGTTATATTTACACCTTCACCCCTCAAGTATTATATACTTTGCATTTTGATTTAAAAATTTATATATATATACCTAAAGTCATTCGATATAGGGTATATAGGATAAAAAACCCACACCCACACACACCACAAGCCTCAAATTTTCGGCTCCCATATTTTTCGGCCAGTTTTACGGCCAAAACTCCCGGAGCCACAACCAACCCGATCCGCTCTACTCCACTCCGATCTACCCGATCCACCATCTATATCATCATCTCTTCTTTTCCGACGTGTTTCCGGCGAGCTCCGATCAACAGCCGGCACACCACCACTCCACGCACCACCTCACCTTGTCACCACCACTCTCGTCTCCATCATCGGCCACCAACTGATGCCTCAGTCAACACCACCATGGCTGTCAGCTTGTCATCATCTTTGAACCATCACCCTCTCCACCACGACACCACCACAGCCACATCGTCGCATCATCATCATCTCCGAAATCACCACCACCTCCAGCTGCCACCCACGTAGGGTGCGTGTGGTTTCTCAGCCGCACCTAAAAACCAAGGGTGCGTTTTGGTTTAACATAAACAATTAGGGTGCGTATGGTTTTGCAGAAGCAAAAGGGTGCGTTGGGTTGATATAGCACCAACAAGGTGCGTTTGTTTGGCTGCAAACCACCACAAGGGTGTAATGTTTCGGTTGGTTCAACCCACCACAAGGGCCGCGTTTGGCAGCCACCACAACCACGGGGGTATCTCGTTGTTGTTTTATCATAGCTAAGGGTGCGTTAGTTTATCAAGAAAACATCGGGTATGGGTTGCGTTTGGCATAACCGAACACAACAGGGTGAGGTTTTGGTTTGACTGTTACACCAAAAGGGCGTGTTGGGTTTAATGGTAGCACCATAGGGTGTGGTTGGTTGTTATTAACACCGAATAGGGTGCGTTTGGTATAAGAAAATGGCACATTGGTGCGTTTGGGTTTAGGCTTATCAGCAATAGGGGTGTTTGGTTTGGCAAATTTAACACCATGGGGAGTGTTTGGTTTGACAGATTTGCAATAAGGGTGCGTTTGGTTGATATAGAATCAATAAGGGTGTGTTAGGATGGCTGATTAACAGCCATGGGGAAGCTTTGGATTTGTAACGACCCATGGTTGCTTTGTGATCTGGTTTAACGCCGAAACGTTGGCGTTGGGTTACACGTAAACACCCAAAGGGCATTTGGGGTAGCAGATTGGCCCACTAGGTGTTTGGGTTTGAACAGAAACCCAATCAAGGTGATTGGGACAGCAGTTCGTTATGTTCCATGTCCAGCACCACAACGGGTGCATTGGTTTTGGCAGCAGCACCGAATGGGTGCGCTTGATTTGTGGTTAAACGCAACACAAGGGTGTACGGGGTTGTGGTTATGAAAGACCCACACAGGGCGTGTTTCATTCAGTCGTTTAAAAGTTGTGTTTGACTTTATTATTTCATTTAATATTTAAGTATCTCTAGATAAAATATTGAACACGAATATATTTTGCAGCCTAGATTGGTTGATTGAAAAGTGGAAAACGTTGAGTTTTGTAAAAATGGAAAATGTCACATAAACGAAAAGGTCATGGCGAAATTTCTAAAAATGTATATACTTACATAATTAGGGCTGTAAACGAACTGAACGTTCAATGAACATTTCATGAACCGTTCGGTAAAAAGTTCGTTCATGTTCGTTTATTTATTAAATAAACGAACATGAACATTATTTTACGTTCGTTTAGTTAAATAAACGAACATGAACACAAGTCACGTTCGTTCGTTTATGTTCGTGAACGTCCGATTAGGCGTTTATTAACGTTCATTTATGTTCATTTATATGTTTATGTTCGTATATCATATTTTTTAATTGTGTACTTTTTAATATGATATGTTTAAATAAAACAACACTTACAAAACATAATATTATGCATAATTTGATAATATTTTTATGTTTTTTTTCTACGTTCATTTATGTTCGATCGTTTATGTTCGTTTAAGGTTCGTTTAGTTTCTTAATGAACAAACATAAACGAACATGAACAACTCATTTTCTTAATAAACGAACATGAACAAGAAAATTCGTCCGTTTAAGCGTTCGTGTTCGTTTATTTGTCCGGTTAAAATTAAATGAACGAACATGAACAAGGCTTCGTTCGTGTTCGTCCGGTTCGTTTACAGCCCTAATTACGTGGATATCCTAAAAGTATATGATAAAGATTGACTTTTTCTCATGCACAATAAATGCATGACTTTAGTTAGGTCATGCTACTTACAAAGGCTAATATTTGCTTTATTATTTTTCTTCGTGGGGCGTACTTTATATTCTTTTTTGTCAAACTTTGTTTCCTTTGCTATTTTGATTTATGTCAAATAACGTTGTTACTTTGTTATAGTTTGTCTTTTTTTGACTCAGAGCAGTAATTGGGTTAGTGTGGTGCCATAACTCAAATGTGGTGTCACGTAGCGTAAGGAGAGTTTGGCAACCAGCTATATGCTCTTGGCATCTGTTTGTGTGGCAGTGGGGGGGCTATTGGGATTTATGGGGCCTTTGTTTTTGTTATTTTTTATTAATAATATATTCTTTTGGATGTTTTTTTGTTTTGTTCTATTTTTTTTATAGGAATTGTAATTTTAATTTACATGTCTTTTATATTATTGTACTTGTTTTTTGAATTTTTCATGATCTTTTTTTGGTCATTTTTTTTTTTTTTGCTTTTTATTTTTATATTCATTTTTGGTGGACGCGCGCGTCTTGGGTGGTGGTGGTGGAGTTGCGCTCGGTGTTGGCCAGGTGTTGGCGTGGAGGATAGCGGCGGCGTACGGTGCGTGCCAAGAGGGGGGAGTGTGGGTGATAATTAGCTAGGCAGAAGCATTTTTTAGATGAACAACCATTACATAAAGGACGGCATGGGGGAGAAGGGGGAACGGGTGGGGGGGGGACAGGAAGAGAAAGGGGGGGACACTGGGAGCGGGGAGGGGCACCGTAGGAGGGGGGGAAGGAGGGTGAGGTAGTGGGGGGAAGGGGGAGTGGGAGAGGAGGAAAAGGGGATGAGGAGAGGGGAAAAAGAAGGGGGAGGGGAGGTAAGAAGGAAGAAGGGCCGTTCAAATAGGGGGGGCAAGGAGAAGGTGGGGGAATGGGGGGGGGGGGGGGCAAGGGGAACGAGGGGATAAAGCTGGGGGGGGGAGGAAAACGGGGGGAGTGAGAGGGGAAGGTAGGGGAAGGTGTAGGAAGAAGTGGGGGGGGGAGGAAGGGCAAGGGTGGAAAAGGAGGGGGGGGGGGGGGGGGGAGGGGAAGGAGACGGAGGGGTGTGGGCAGCGGGAAACAAAAAAGGAAGGAGGGGGAGGAGGAAGAAGAGGGGGTGTAGACAAGGGAAAACGGGGAGGGAGCAAGGGGAAAAGGGGACCCGGAGGGAGAGGTAAAGAGGAGAGGGATGGGAATGGGGGGAACGGGAAGGGGGGCGGGAATAAGGTGGGGGTAAGGGGTACGGGGTAAAAAAAGAAGAAGTAGAGTAAAGGGGTAAAACTAAGGAGGCAAAGGCCGGAGAGGGGAGGGGTGGGGAGGGCGGGAGAGAAAATGTGGAGAGGGAGGGTAGGAACGGAAAGGATCGAGGGGAGAGGAAAAGGAGGGGGGGGAGAGAGGGGAAAAATGGGGGATTGGGAGGAGGGAGGGAGTAAGAGAAAAGGGAACAAAGGGACGGGGGGCAGCGAGGGGAGGGGGGACAAGGACGAAAAAAAAAGGAGATAGGGAGGAGGACAGAAGAACGCAGGGGGGGTGGGGGCGGCGGAGGGGAGGGATGGGTAAAGGGAGGAAGAAGGGGGGGGTGGAGTGAGGGGGGGGACGTAAAGAGGAGAGGTAAGGATGGAGTGGGGGGGAAGGGGAGAAGAGAAAAGGGGAAGGGAAGGAGGAAAGCGAGGGGGGGGGGAAATAAGTATGGGGAGGGAGGAAAAGGGCGGGAAAGGGGAAAAGGGGAAGGAAGCGAAAAAAAGAGGGGTGACAAAAACAGGAAAGTAAGTGGGAAAAGGGGTAAGCGGCGAAAGGTGGGGGGAGGAGGAGGACACTGGATGAGGTAGGGGGCAAGGGGAGAAAAAGGGGGGAACTAAAAGGAGGGGAGGGGGGGAGGAATGAAGTGGGAGAGAAGGGGGGAGGGGATGGGTAGTGAAAAGGGAAAAAAGAGGGGGGGAAAGGAAAGAGGAGGGGGGAGGAGGTGGTGGGTAAGAGGGGGGGGAGAGGGAAAAAAAAAAACAGGGGGAGGAATAAAGAAGGGTGAAAGAAAGGAAATACAAACAAACGATAAGGGACGGGGGAATGAGACAGTGAAAACGGAGTGGGAGGGAAATAGGCAAGAGAAAAGACAAAGGTGGGAAGGAGGGGGTAAAGAAGTGAGGGGGGCGGGGAAGGGCGGGTATGGGGAAGAGAAGGGGGCAAGGGCGAGAAAGGTCGGGGGGAGAGGGAATGAAAAAAGGGAGGGAGGGCGGCGGGGGGCTCGGGGGAGGGTGAGCGAGGTGCCGAGAGGGGTGAGGGGGGGGAGACGGAGAGGAGGGCGTGGGGAAGGGGGGTGCAAGGGGGGGGCTAGGGTTCAGAGTAGGGAGAGAAGGAAAATGGGGAAGAAGGAAAGAAGGGCGAGAAAGGGTGGAGGGAGAAGGACAGAAAAAGGCGGTGGGGAAGCGCGTAGGGAGGAGGGGGGGGACGGGGGGGGAGAGGAAAGAGGGGGGGTGAGGAGGAGGAAAGGCAAGGTGGGTGGGGGGAGGGGAAGGGGAAAGGAGGAGGAAATAGGGGGCAGACAGGAGGAAAGGGAGGGAGAGGAACGGGGGAGGGAAAAAGCGTAGGAAGGGGGTGGAGAAGGAAGAATGAAGGGAACAGGTAGAAGAATGGAAAAAGAGGGTGGGAGAAGGGGGTAGGGGTGTTATGAGGAGAGTAAAGAAGGGGGCGGGATAAGGGAGGGGGGGGGCCGGGGGGAAGAGAGGGGGCGAAGAAGGGGAGAAAGGAAAAGGGGGGGAGGAAGAGGCAGGAGGGAAGAGAAGAGGAAGAAAGGGAGAGGGAAGACGTGGGGGGGAGGTAGTAAGGGGGGGAAGGGGGGGGAGGGGGCAGAAAAAGGATAGGAGTGGAAAGTGAAAAGTGAAGAGGGGGAGGAAAGTGGGAGGAAGGGGGGGAAGTGGCGGGAACGGTAGGGGGAAGATAGAAGGGGGGAAGGAAGGGAGGGAAGGGGCGGAGAGAGAAAAGGAGGAGAGCGGGCAGCGGGGGGATGGGGGAGGGGGGGAAAAGAGGGGAAAAGTAAGGAAAAAGGAGGGGGAAGAAGAAGAGGACAGAAGAGGGGGCAAAGGAATTAGGGGTGAAGGAATAGGAAGTAGACCGGGGGGACGGGAAGAAGGCGGAGGATAAAAGTGAGGAAAGGGGGGGGGGGGGGAGGAGGGGGGGGGGGGGGGAGGGGGACAAGGGAAGAGAAGGTAATAAAAATAAAAGAAGGGGAGAGGAGGAAAACGAAGCAGGAGAGAGAGGGTAGGAAAGGGGATAGGGGGGGTGGAAGATCGGGAGAGGAAAAGGGGGGGGGAACTAGGGGGGAGGGAAAAAGTCATGGAGGGAAGAGGGGAAAGAAAGGAGGAGGGAACGAGAGAGGAAGAGCGGAAGGGACGAGGGGGAGGTGGATGGGGAAGGGAGAGGGGAAGGGGGGGAGGGAAAAGGAAGGAAGAGAGGGGGAAAGAGAAAGGGTCAAGGGGGGGGAAGAGGGGGGAGGGAAAGGGGGAGAGTGGGGGGTCAGAAAGAGGGAAAAGGAAAGGAAAAAATGGAAGGGGGGAAAGGGGGGGGAAAAAGGGGGTAGAGAGGAGGTAAAAAAGGGGAGAAGAAGAAGGAAGGGAGGGGGGGGGAGGGGGGAGTACGAACGGGTAGAAAAGGAAGGGAAGGAGAATAAGGGGGGGGAGGGAGAGGGGAAGGAGGGAGGGGGGAAGAGGGAGAGAGAGGAAGAGGAAAAGGAAGGGGTACAAACAGAGACACAGGAAGGAGGGAGGCGCAGAGGAGGGGGGGAGTAGAGCGGGGAGCGGGGTGAAGCGTATAAGGAGGGAGGGGTGGGCAGCGGTTGGCTGAAAGGGAAGGGTAAGAGAGGGATGGGAAAGGGAAGGAAACCAAGAGGGGAGGGAAAAACGGGGAACGAAGGGGGCGGGTAATAGAGAAGAGGGAAATTAGAAGGGAAAGAAAGGAAAGAAGGGAGAGCAGGGGGAGCACAAAGGTGGAAGGTGCAGGGAAGGAGTAAACGGACGAGTGGGGTGGGGAGAAGGGAGGGGAGAAAAGGGGAAGAGGGGAGGGGAGGGGGGAAAAGGCGGAAAAGGAAATGGATAGAAGGGGGGGAAAGGAGACGGACAGGAGCGGAACGGGAAAAGGAAAAATGGAAAAAAAATAAGATACAAAAGAGAGCAGAGGAAGACGGGGGGGAGAGGGAAAGGTAAAGTAGGGGAAGAAGGGGCGCGGGGGGAAGAGGAGGGGGGGAAGGAAACGGGTGGTGTAGCGAGGGGAAGAAGGGCAGGGGACAACGAAGGGAGATAATAGGGAAGCAATCGAGAGAATGGAGGACGGGGGGGGGAGATTAGGGGGTAGAATAGGAAGGGGAGGGAAAAGGGGAAAAAGGGGGGGTTGCGGGGAAGGGGAGAAGGGAGAGAAAAGGTAGGAAAGGGAAGAGAGCAGGCGCGGAAAAGAGGGAAAAAGAGGGGGGAGGGGGGGGAGAGGAGGGAGAAGAGGGGAGGAGGAAGGAGGGGGAGGTAGGGAGAGCTGGAAAAATGAAGACTAGGGGGGGGGGGAGAGGGGGACGGGGGGAGCATGGAGGGAGCAGGGGATAAGAGAAACATGGAAGAGGGCGAAGAGGGGAGGGCAGGGGGGCGGGGGAAGGAGAGAAAGGTAACAAGTGGGGAGCGGGGAGAGGGGGGGGGTGGGGATGAACAGGGTAAGGGTGGGTAGGAGTGGGGAGATAAGGAGGAGGGGGGGTAAGGCGGGGGGGAAGAGAGAGTGAAACTAGGGGGGCAGAGAGGTAGGGGCGGGAGAATAGGGGGGGGAGGAGCGGGGTGGGAAGGAAGGGCGGTGAAAGGGGGTGGAAAAAAGAGGAGGGGGGAAAGGGAGGGGGAGAGAAAGGGTAGGGAAGTCGGGGGAGTACGAGACGAGAGGGGGGAAAAGAAGGAAAGAAAAAAGGAGAGGCAGGAGACGAAGAACGGAACAGGAAAAGGGAAAAGGGGAAAAGGGGAACAGGGGGGAAAAGGGGGAAGAGGAGTGTGGGGAGAAGAGCAATGGCAGAAAGGTGGGGGGGGGGGGGGGGGGGAGACATACACGGATGGGGGGAAGGACGGGGAACAAAAAAGGGGGTAGGGAAGTGGGGGGGGGGTGAGGAAGGGAGAGAGAGGAGGGGGGAAGGATAGGGGGGGGAGGAGATAGGGGGGGGTGGTTAATCGAGACAGGAAGAGGAAGAGGGGAGGGGGGAGGGGGGGAAAAAAGGGGGGAAAAAAGGGCGGGGCGGAGTGGCTAGAAAGGGTGGATAGGGTATGATGGGGAGAGAGAGGGGGAGGGAGATAGAGAAGAAGGGAGGAGGGGACGGGGAAGGCAAGGAAGGGGGAGGGAGGGGAGGGAGGGAAGAGAGGGAGAAGGTGGAAGGGAATGGGAGGGAGGGACGGAGGGAGAAGAGGCGAGGGGAAAGGAGGGAGGGGGCGGGAGAAAGAAAGGAGACAGGGGAAGAGAAGGACGTTAAAGTGGAAGAAGGAAAGGGGGGTAAAAGGGGTGGGGGAACAGAGGTGGGTTTGGGGGAAGGGTAGACAAGAAAGTAGGGGAAATGCAAACAGGAGAGAAAGGGGAGGGGGAAAGGGAGGGAATGTGGAAAGTAGAAGTGCAGACGGTAGGAAGCGAGGGGAGGAAGGGGAGGGAACGAGGGAGGGGGGGGGGGATGGTAAGGAGGGGAGGAGGGACGGGGGGGGAAAGGGGGGGAGAGTGGGGGAGGGGAAGAGGGGGTATACAGAGGATACAAGGGATGAGAGAAATACCGAGCATAAAAAGGGGAAAATGGGGGAGGGAGGGAATGGTGAGGGAGGGACTTGAAGTACAGACGTGGGGGAAGAAGGGGTTAGGAGTGCAACAAGAAAAGGGGTAGGGATGGGGGGAGTAGGGGAGGGAAGGAGTAAGCGGCGGGGAGGGGAAAAGGAGGACGAAGGGACGTGGAAAGAGGAAGAAAGAAGAAAAGGGGGGAAGACAGGGGAGGGAGGGGGGTGAAGGGAGAAAGGAAGGAGGGGATGGGGTAGGGGGGGGTGAGAGGAGAGGGGGTGGAAGAAAGAAAAGAAAGAGGGGGGGGAAGGGCGAGAGAGGGAAGGGGAAGAGGTGGAGAAAAGAATAAGGGGGTAAGAGGGAGGGGGGGATAAGGGTGAGGGCAGGGGGGAAGAAGCGGGAAGGGGGAGAGAAGGGGGTAGGGGTAAAAGGGGGAAGGGTATATTAGGGGAGGGGAGGAAGAGAAAGGGGAGGGCAAAAACGGAGGAAAATGGAAAAGGGGGGGGAGGAAACGAAGAGGAGAAGAGAAGGTGAGGAAGGAGGAGAAAGGAGGGGGGAGAGAAAACAAGGAAGGGTGGGGAGGCAAGGGGACAGGAGGGGGGAAGGGGGAGTGGGAAGAGGGGTAAAAAGGAGGGAGGGAAGTAAGATAGTGGGGGGGGAGGGGGAAGGAAGAGGGGGAAAAGGGGGAAAGTGGAGGGGGGGGTCAAAAATGTGAAAAAGGAACAGGGGTGGGGAGGCCAGAAGGGGGTAATGGCAGACAATGAGGGGAGGGAAAGGTGGGAAAGAAGTAAGGACCGGGGAAGGGAACGTGAGGAAAAGATCGGGGGGGGGGAGAGGGGGAGAGGGCGGGTGAGGAAAAGAAGGAGGGGGGAGGAAAACAGGGGAAGGGACAGGAAAAAGGAACGAGGGGGCGGGGGGGGGAAAGGGAAAAAGGGGAAGGTAGGGTGCACGGGGCAGAAGGGGGGGGGAAAGGAGAGCAAGGGACGGGGGAAAGGTGGGCGGGGAGGGGGGGAGGGAAGAGAAGAATGTAAGAGAGGAAGGGAAAAGAAAAGGGAGGGGTAAGGGGGGGGAAGGGTAGGGGGGAGGGGAACAAAAGAGGGGAAAGGAGGGGAGGTGAGTGGGTAAGAAAAGAGGGAGAAAATGGGGGGGGGCGAAAGGGATAGGGGGGGGGAGTAGGTAAGGAAAGGGAGAGAGAGGGGGAAGCTTGGGGGGTAGGGGGGAGGGGGGGAGAAAAAGGTAACGGGGGGGAGGGGAATCAGGGGGGGGAAAAAGAGGGGGGAAAGGGGGCAGGAGGGTAGGGAGGAGGGGGGGGGAGAGGGGGAGGAGGGCATAAAAGAGAGGGCTAACGGGGCAAAATTGGGGAGGGAAAAGGGAAAGTAAGGAGAAAGAGGCGGGGTCTAGGGAGGGGAAAAAAGGGGGAAAGAGAGTGATGAGGGGAAGGGGTAAAAAAGGAAGGATGGGAAAGGGGAGGGGGGGGGAATGGAAAGGAAGGGAAGGGGGGGAATTAAGAAGGAGAAAAGAGGTGACGAGGGGAGGGCAAAGAAAGAAGGCGTGGATGACGGGGCGGAATGGGGAACAGGGGGAAGGGGAGGGGGGGAAGACAAAAGAGTCGGCCGGGAGAGGGAGGGGCGGTGGAAGGGGGAGTTAAAGGGGAGATGTAACGGGGGCGAAAGGGGAGGGAGGATGGGAGGGGAAGAAAAGGTGGGAAAAGGGTGGAAAGTAAGGGGGAAAAAAGAGGGGGGAAGGAAAGGTGGGATGATGGGAGGGTGAGGGGGGAGGGAACGGGAGGAGGGGAGGGGGGAAAGGAGGCACAAAAAGGGAGTAGAAGGGGAAAGAAAGGGAGGGGGGAGAAAGGCGGATACTCAGGGAAACAGAAGAGGGCAAGGGGGGGGAGGAGCCGAAGAGGGATGGGAAGGGAACAAACGTGCGAAAGAAGGAGGGGGAGAGCAGTGGCGGGGTAAGAAGGGGGGAAAAGGGAGAAGGAAAAGGGGGAGGGGAAGGGTGGAAAAAGGGCAAAGAAAGGGGGGGAGAGGGGGCACAGGCGGGGGAAGAAGGAGATGGGGTGGAGGTAGGTAAAGGGGGGGGAGGAGGGGAAGAAGAGGAAAAGGGGGGGGGGGGGGGAAAGAGTAAGGGGGGTGGGGGGGAGGGGGGAAAACGGGGGGGGGAAGAAGGGGGAGGGGAGCCAGGTAAAAGAGGGGGGTGGAGACAAGGGGGAACATAGGTTGTAGGTGTGGTAGAGGGGGAAGAGGGAGAAAGGAGACAGAAGGGTGGTGGGAGAAGGGGGGGGGGGGGGGGGGGCGTGGGGGAGGAAGGGGGAGTGGGGTTGGGGTAGAAAGACAGGAGGCGGGAAGCAAGGACGAGGAGTGGGGGGCAAATAATGGGGCGGGGGTGGAAAAAAAAAAAACATGGGGGCGAAGGGGGAGAACCGTGGGAGGAGGGGGTTAAGAGGACAGCGAAAGGGGGAGATAGAGGGTAGGGGAGTGGCGGATGGGTAGCGAAAACGGGGGTAGGAAGGGGGGGGGAAGGGGAGGAGGTTGGGGAGGGGTGGGGGAAGAGAGGGAAGGGCGGAAGAGGAAGGGAAGGAAAGCAAAAGAGAGGGAGGGGAAGTAAAGAAGGGAGGGAGGGAGTGTGGAAGGGAGGGGGTGGGAAGGGGGTAGCGGGGCAGGGAGAGGAAGAGGAGGAAAGCGGGAAGGGTAGGAGGTATGGAAGGGGGGGGGGAGGAGAAGGGGGGGGGGGGGGAAAGTGGGGGAGGGTTTGGGCACTGGGGAAAAGAAAAATGGCGGAGGGAGGGGAGGGGGGGAAAAGTGGGGGAGGGGAGGGGGGGGGGAGAAGAGGGGGCGGGGGAAACTGGTACAGGAAGGAAGAGGGAGGGGCGAAAGACCGGAGGGGAGGGGTAGAGGAAGTAGGAAAGGGGGGGGGGGGGGATGGGAGGAGGTGAGTGGGAGAGGGGAAAGGGGAGGGGAGAGAAGGGAGCTTGGGGGAAAAAAGGAAGGGGGGGCAGGAGCGTCGAGGTGGGGGGGGGGGGTGGCAGTGGAGGGTGAAGGGGGGGGGGGAGGGGGAGGGGGGAGGACAAGGGGGAGCGGGGAGGCAAATGGAGGGCGGGGGGGAGTGGGGGAAAACAAAGGTGGAGTGGGGGGGAATAAGGGAGGGAACGAGGGGGTGGGAGATAAAGGGAGGAGAAAGGAGGGGGAGAAGAGACGGCGGGGGAAACAGGGGGAAAAGGGGGGAGGGGGAAGTGGGAGAGGGAAAAGGGGGGTGGGGAGGCGGCGGAAGGGGGGAGGACGGGAAGGGAAGTGTCGAAAGGAGTGGGGGGAAGTAAGCAAGGGGGGGGACGGATCGGAGTTAAGAGGTAAAGGGGGGGGGGCCATAAGGGAGTACGGAAGGGGGGGGACAGAAAAGCGAGGAAAAAGGGGAAGGGGGGGAAGGAAAAGGAGGAGGAGGAGTAAGGGGGAGGGGGGGGAGAGGAAAAGGAAATAGGGAGGGGGGGGGAAAAAGTAGGGGGGAATGGGAAAACGACATAAAGTAAATAAGGAGAAGGAAGGGGAGAGGGGGGGGGGGAGTAAAAAAAAAGGACGTGGTAGAGGAGGGGAGGTAAAAGGAGGGAGGGAGGAAGGAATGAGGGGGAGGAGGGTAGGGGGAGGGGGATAAGGGGGGGGAGGGAAGGGAAAGAGAAAGGGAGAAAGGGGGGAAGGAGAAGAGGAGGGAAGGGAGGGGAAGGGGGGGATGGAATCGGAGAACAGAAAGGATTGGAGGGGGGGAAGGGGGGTGAAGGAGAGGGCGAGGGGAGAGTAAGGTAGGGAGTGTGGGGGGGCGAGGGGAAGGAAGAAAAGAGGAAAGGGTGGGAAGGAGGGGGGGAGGTCGATAAGGGGGAAACAAGTTGTAAAGGAGAAGAGAAGGGGAAAAAAGGGGGAAGAGCTAGACAGGGGGGGGAGGGGGAGGGGGCAGGAAAGGGGCAGACGGAGGGGAGGAAGAGGAGGGGGAAGAAGGAAAGGCAAGGGAGGGAGGGAGAGGGGAGGGCAAGGAAGAGGGGAGGCGAAAGGAAGGGCGCAGGGCTGGAAGGAGAAGGGGCACGGGGGGGGGGAGGGGGGGCGGTGGGATGTGCAAAGGAAGCGGGGGAAGGGAGGGTGGGAGGGGGAAGATGGAGGTGGAGAGAAGAGGGAAGAGGGGGAGGAAAGGGAAGGGAAAGAAGGAGGAATAGGCGGGGGGTAGTGAAGATAGAAGGGGGGAAAAAAGGGGGGCGGGCAAAGGGGGAGAGAGAAAGAGGGGGGGGTAGGGAAAAGTTAGGAAAGGAGGGAGGGGGGTTGAGGGGTGGAGGGATCCAGGAAGGGACATGTAAAAGGGGGGTAGGGAGGGGAGTGTGGGAAGGGTTAGGGAGGAGGATGGGGGTGGAGTTGGGGGGGGTAGAGGGAGAGGGGGGAGGGGGGGAGGGAAAGATAAAAGGACGGGGGGAGGAGGGAGGCGGGAAGGGGGGAGGGAAGAGAGAGGGCGAAGAAGAGCGGAGGGGAGGAAGGGAGGAAGGATAAAGGGGGAAAAAGGAAAATAGGGAAGAAGGGGAGGAAGGGGGGGAAGAAGGGGGAAGAGACAGGGGAGGGAACGAGGGGGAGGGGGGGGGGATGGGGAGAAGAGAGGAGGAAGGAAGGGGAGGGAAGGGGGGGGGGGGGGGCAGGATAAAAGGAAAGGGGACTACCGGAAAGGGGCCGGGATAGGGAAAAGAGGGGGGGAGAGGGGGAGGGGGGAAAGGCAGGGGGACGAAAGTAAGGAAGGGGAAACAAAGGGGGAAAAAATAGAGGGAAAGGGGGAGAGGGACGAGGGGGCCAGGCGTAAAGGAGGAGAAGAAAGGGAGAGGGGGGGGGTGGGGGAGGAGGAGCGAGGGGGTGAAGAGAAGGGAAGAAAAAAGGAGGAAGAGAAGGGGGGGTAGTTGGGGAGGGAGGAGGAAAAGGGAAGAGTGGGGAAAGAGAAAGAAGCAGGGAAAAGGGGGGGGAAGGGGAGGGAAGGGGAACAAGTATTTTAAATGGGGAGGGAAGGGGAGCGGGGGGAGGGGGTAAGAAGGGGGGGATGGGATGGCAAAACGAAAGGGGGAGGGGGGGTGGGGATGGGGAGGGGGGGAGAAGAAGGGAGGGGGGTAAGGAAAGAAGAGGCAAGAGGGGACGGGGGGAGGTCGGGGATGGGAGTGGGAGAAGAAGAAGGGAAGCCGGGAAAGAGCAGGGTGGAAGGCTAAGGACGAGGGGGAGCGAGTGAAGGAAGGCGGGGAGGAGGAGGAATGGGTAGTAGGTAGAAAAGATGGGAAAAGGGGGGCAGTGTGGGGAAGGAGGGGGAGGAGGAGGGGAGGGGAGGGGAAAGAGAGGGGGGGGAAAAGAAGGAGAGATTGCGAAAAAAGGGGGAAAGGGGATGAAGAGTAAGGGGGTGAACGGGAAAAGAGGGGAACAGGGATACGGGAAAATGACAGGGTGAAAGTGATAAACAAGGGGACAGGGGGGAGGGGAAAAATATGGCGGGGGGGAGCTAAAAGGGGAAAGGGGAGACAGGGAATGGGGGGGGGGTGGAGCAAGTGGAGAAAGGGGATAGAAGGGGGGGGGGAAATGACGCGAGGAGGGGGTAGGAAGAAAGACGGAGCTGAGGAGAGGGTGGGGAGGGGGGACGAGGGAGGGAAGGGGGGGGGGGAGGGAGGAGTGAAGAGAGGGTAGAAGGGGAGCAGAGAACAATTTCAATAGTATACAAGTTACAATGTGGTATCATGGACATAACAAAATACATTAAAATCCAAATCCAAGTTATATATTTTTGGAAACAATATCAAAGTGCTTAATAGCTTTTTTGGAAACACGGAAGAGCTACTAATAAGCCCCTTAAAAAAAGATTAACAGTAACATGATTTAAAGTATTAATAACCTAAACCAATATAAGAGCACTGGGAGTGGTGATGCCAAACTCTTGGTGCCAAACTCTTGGTGCCAAACTCAAAAAGTGGTGTCACGTCAGCAAAAGAGAGTTTAGCACCAAAAATGCTATGGCACCAGAATTCAGTGGCATTGGTTTGGCACCAGAATTCTGATACCATAGAATTTTATTATTATTATTTTTTTCATATTTATTTAAAATACACTTATTTATATAACTAAAAATAAAATTCATTGAAATTAAAAACATTACATTAAAAAAAACAATACATTAAAAAAATACATAAAATTAAAAGACATAAAATTAAAATGCATAAAATTAAAAATCATAAATTTGGCGGCGCCGACTAGTTTGGAGGTGGTGGATATGCCGCTCGGATTTTTGCCTTTTGGGCGTTGATGATAGCGGCGTCGACCGGATCCATCCCGCGTGTGTCGATTTGTAGCACACGCATGTCCTCCGCAATCCTTTGAGATTGGATCAACCGCCTTCGGTCTTCACTCTCTCTCTCGAGCACGGTCATTTTGGCTTTGCGGTCTAACTCGTATTGTTCCGCCATGAATTCTTGATACGCGGCCGGGTTTGAACCGGAGCTAGCGGTCGAGTTAGAACCCGTACGTTGACTTTTAGCAAGTCGTTGCAAACCGGGTGGTCGAGGCAACTCATCATCTCCAAAATGCTCCGGTTCCTCGTCGGTGCCCAAAAGACGACTTCTTCTTTGCAAAGTCGAATCGGGGTTTGTCCACTTGTGCTTGCCTTTCAAAAAAAGCCAAGCACTCCGGTGCTTAAACTCACCCCCCACGGTTGCATCATACAACATGTACACCCTCGACATATGATCATCATCATTCTCCCCACTATGAACCGCGGTTTCTTGCACCAATTGATTAAACTTGAGAACCGCGGTATTCATTGGAGTCCACTTACCCGTCAACATGTTCTTGGTACGCTCCGTGAAGCCTTTTTTCTTCGCTTCCTTATTGTACACATTTTGGATTTTGTACCAAAAAGTATCTCGCTTTTGATCACACCCGGTTTTTGGATCCTCGGAAACTTGAATGAAACATTCCGCCAAAAGCAACTCCTCATCTTGAGTCCACGCATTACGAACTCTTTTTTGTTTCTCAACTTGCGGTTCTTTTTCTTTGTTTTTTTTACATCGACTTCATACGGCCGCCGCAGCTAGGCTTCGACGTCGGGGTCGGAAGCGGCTTCTCTTCATCTTCGGTATCTTCGACTTCAAGGTGGTGCGATTGTTGCTCGGAATGTGGTTGGGAAGTGGTGAATTGGTTTGGTAATTGTTGTGGTTGTTGTTGGTGCATTTGTTGCATTTTAAATTGTTGAAACATCAACAATTCTTCTTGGGTAGCAAATTGGGGTTGGTAATTGGGATAGTAAGGCATTTGGTTGAATGACGGTTGAGTGGAGGAGCCCGGATTCGAAGACGACCCCGGAATTTGGTTGGTTGGGTCGTTAAGCATACCGGAAATCCAATTTGGTTGGTTGGGGTTGGGATTTTGATTTATTTTTTTTAAGGGAAAAAAATGGAGAAATAGAGAAATGCGTGTTATAAAATGTATTGAAAGTGTGTGTGAAGTATGAAATAAAAAGGGGGTATTTATAGAATTTTTAAAGGGGTAAAATTAGGGTTTTGGGGGTATTATTTTTGAAAATCCGCTCCCCTTAACGGTAAAAAACGGATACTTTAAAAAAAATTAATAAATATATATATATAAGGTTTCGCGTGGGCTGCCATGGCGCGAGCCACGAAGTGGTGCGCCGTGGGCTTTTCTCGCGCCAAGGCTTGGCGCCAACGTTTGGCACCACCACTCCCTCCGCTCTAAGAACAAATATAACAAGCATGTTGTATTTCCTAAATTATAATATATATCATTTTAGGCAAGAAACTACGTCGCTTTTTCCATAGTTGCTATAATGCTTTTTTCTTGGGCTCCCACATTTGGGCCGACCCATTTGGTTTTTTTTCCTTTTGTACTTAGTCAACATTTAGCACTAAAAAAAAGGTCGAAAAAAGTCAGCCATGTTTCAACGCGCAAGCACATTTCCACTCAATATTCGGTCAAAATCAATTCGAAAAACATATCCACACTTAATATTCGGTCAAAATCAATTTGAAAAAAATTAATCCCCGCCTTAGGCCGGCCCATTTGTTTTTTTTTTCTCTTTTTTACTTAGTCAACATTTATGGCGCGAGTATAATAACGTGGAACATACAAGTAGGCAATATAAAAATTAAAAAAAAAACCGAATACAAGTCAGCCCCGTTGCAATGCGCGGGCACATTCCCAATGAATATTCGTTCAAAATCGATTCGAAAAAAATTACGTCCCGCCGTAACGCGCGGGCTGTTTTGCTTGTTACTCTTCAAAATGGGAATCCATGAGCAACGTTTGGGGAGAAGAAGATGATCATGTAGCAGTAAATACACAAGTAAGCAGGCTAACAACATCTTAAAATTACAAATGCTTATGAAATATACATGAAGATTAAAGATTAAGGAAAAAGAAACTCACCGAGAAAGCTTTTGATTCGGTTAGGTGGGATTTTCTAGACGATGTTCTTAGAAAATTCGGATTCGGTGATACGTGGTGCAAATGGATTCAGTGTTGTCTAAAATCCTCGAGAGGATCTATTCTTGTAAATGGTAGTCCAACGGAGGAGTTTCAATTTGGCAAAGGTCTCAAACAAGGTGATCCGCTTTCTCCTTTTTTATTCATTTTGATCATGGAAAGCCTTCATTTATCTTTTCAACGTATTGTGGATGCGGGTATGTTTCATGGCATTAAACTAGGCGGAGGGCTGGTAAACTTATCTCATATGTTTTACGCGGACGACGTGGTCTTCGTTGGTCAATGGTGCGCGAGTAACATCACAACTTTAATTCATGTTCTGGATTGTTTCCATAAAGCTTATGGATTACGCATTAATAATGTGGACTCTGAAAGAGTTAATAGAGCTGCCATGAAACTTGGTTGTCTTGTTCTAAAAACTCCTTTCACTTATTTGGGATCCATAGTGGGAGGTAATATGTCTCGGAAACAATCGTGGATTGAAACAGTTGACAAAATCAAGAAGAGACTTTCCAAATGGAAGATGAATACGTTATCTATTGGCGGTCGTCTAACTCTAACTAAATCGGTGTTAGGCTCAACTCCATTATACCATTTCTCTCTTTTCAAAGTTCCGATGGGTGTGTTGAATAACATTGAATCTCTTCGTAGCCAATTCTTTAATGGCCATGGTTTAAACAGTAAAAAAGCGACTTGGGTCAATTGGAAGAAAGCGCTTGCCTCTAAGGATAGAGGAGGGTTGGGTATATCGAGCTTATATGCGATGAATAGAGGCCTTTTACTTAAATGGGTTTGGAGATTCGTCACTCAAAAGAATACCTTATGGACTAGAGTCATTCAAGCCTTGCATGGGGTCAATGGTAGGATTGGGGTGGCGTCGAGAGGTGGATATAATTCCTGCTGGACGGCTATCATTCAGGAGACCAACTCATTACTGACGAAAGGTATTGATGTCATGAATCACATTCGAATTAAATTGGGTAACGGAGATAAGACAATGTTCTGGGAGGACAAGTGGTGTGCGGGGGGAACTCTCAAAGACAAATTCAATCGTCTATATGCTCTCGAGTCTTGCAAACATGTCACTGTTGGAACAAAGTTCTCTCAACCCCTTTTATCTTCCTCGTTTCGTAGGACTCCTAGAGGCGGCATCGAGATGGATCAGTTTGTAAAGATGGTAGACGATGTAAAAGAGGTCATTCTTAGCACGTCTGAAGACCGCTGGGTTTGGGATTTGGAGAATACAGGGGAATTCTCGGTTTCTTCGATACGTAATCTGATTGATGAGAAAACATTACCTTTGACAGACTATAAAACCAGATGGAACAAGCTTGTCCCAATCAAAGTTAATATTTTATCCTGGAAGATCATGACTAACTCCTTGCCTACCAGATTTAATATCTCATGTCGCGGCATTTGTATCGACTCTATTTTATGCGCAAACTGTGATAAGGGTGTGGAGACGTCGAGTCATCTTTTTTTCTCATGTTCGTTGGCGAGGATGGTGGTGAATCTTATTTTACGCTGGTGGAGTATTCCCGTTGTGGAGTTGGATTCTTATGATGATTGGACGCTTTGGTTCGATAATGTCCGTCTTCCCCTTAAGAACAAGAAGATGCTTGAAGGTGTTTTTTACGTAACATGGTGGATCTTATGGTCATTTCGTACCAGGACTATTTTCGACGCCAAGGTGCCGAAGAAGGCGTTATTATTTGATGATATTTTAAGTAAATCTTTTTATTGGTGCCGTTATAAAAGTAAAACATCCTTTGGTTGGAACGATTGACTTAAAAATCCGAACCTTATTATGTTGTAATTCTAGCATCTTGCTAGTTTGATTTTTTTAATATAAATCTGCCGTTAAAAAAAAACAAGTTGCACAAACCCTTGAGAGAGAAAAAAAAGTGCACGCAATAAGATTATTAATTAATACTTTGAAACCATGAAAAAATGATGAATACATTGATGGGACATGAGCAGGACGTTAACGTAATTACTACTCCGCGAGTCCCAAAATAATACTCCCCCTTAACTTTTTAAGTGTTTTTATTTTGAACTTTGTTTGTATTAGTAGCGTGTCCCTCTCTCTAAAGAGGCGTAAGCACTTTACTCGTTAGGGGATGAGATTTATTCAAGTGTTATATAATACAAACAAAAAATATTTAAAGTTAAAGTTAAAAAAAATACTTAAAAAAGTCAATAAAGAACTATTATTATTTTGAGACAAAGAGAGTAGTAGTAGTTTTCTAGACATCTATATACACCCACAATAGTTACACTTCTTCACTCTTCAGGGTCATTTTAGATTTCTCTGTACATTTTTCTCTCATCACTCTCTTTTACTTTTCACCCTCAACGATCACACAACCCTACCTTTCAACCCACTTTTTTATTTACTAAAAATTAAAACTTTAATTCATAAAATTAAAAATGTTACATATATTAATAAAAACATAAACGTACGAATTTAAAACGTAAACATTAACTTAGAATTTACAACTTTAAACTAATTTGATTACATTGACAATTCCGGATCACTCATTGCTAGTCTTTGTTTTGGCGATTGCAGGATAAAAATGTATGCATCAGTGGAGAGGCTGATTGGTGCACGGATATAATTCATGTTGCTTACTTTTTTGAAAAGACCTGCTATGCAGCAGGCACTAGGTGGTCGAACTAACCAATTAAAGTCTAGCAAGTCGACCCGAGACTCGGACCATGGTTCATACCATCCTGCTAAGAAGAAAAAAAAGAGAAATGTGATCTGAGATATGTATTTTAACAAGTTTTCGAATATCCGCACTTCGACGGGGCCCTGCGGCGCGTTTTCTAAAATAATCATCACCGCATTTAAATATATAAATACCAAAACACATGCTAATACATCACATAGACCATAATAGCATCACCAAAATTAGCAATACCAAAAGTAGCAAGCTTGTGCTAAAAGCCTCCCATTTCACCATCTCTATCAACGCGATTCAGATCTCATCTGTATTCCTTCATCAGCTCTACCTTCAGATAAAACCACTTGTCCTACAAAATTGTTAAGGATAAGTTATCTTATCTATACTTCTATCTAGATCTATATCTATACTATTATATAAAACATTTATAACGTGGGTCACATTAAAAATTAAAATAAGGAGGTGCAATCTTGACCATCAATTTTATTTTAGAAAATCACATTATAAGGTGACATGTGTCACTTCTTAATTAAAAAACCACTTTTATTTTCAATTTGACCTATCTTTTTATCTATTTATTTATTTTTATGATTTAATTTCAACGTATTTTCTAAAATTTCGTGATCTTTAATTCAACATCCATTTTGATATATTTTTATAAATTTTTAACTTTTCACATTTTTAGTCGGTTTATTTTTGAATTTTTAACAACTATAACTTTAATTTGAATACAAATTTGATTCGTAAAAGATATATACTTTTGGAGACAATGTTTGATGGGTAAGAGAGTGTGTGAGTCTTTTATAACAATCGAGAATTATTAATATATATGCGGGAAAACTACGAAAACCCAAACAAATGAATTCTCTAAGCAGGTAGAGAATTGCGGAGCGAGTTGGGTTCAGGGGCGAAGCCAGAAAGTTTGGCTCGAGGGGGCACACTTTGATATTTTTTAATAACTACACTACAAAATGATTCTTAAGAGGGGCAAATTACGAAAAAACCCGGATATTTTCGAAAATTTACACTACAATTTTTTTCGCTAGGGGGGCACTTGCCCCTTGGGCCCCCCCTTTGTCTCCGCCCATGGTTGGGTTAACAATTTTTATCGCCGCCGCTATGCGCGGGTATCCAACTAGTACTACTTTATAAAACATTTATAATTATAATGTGGGACCCATTAATAATTAAAATAAGGAGGTGCAATCTTGACCATCCATCTCATTTTTGGGAATCACATCATAAAGTGCATGTGATCCATTTGATTAAATAAAATCACTTTTATTTCAAATTGAAATAACTTTTTATCTATTTAATTTATTTTGATATAATTTCACCATATTTTTTTAAAAATTTATGCTCTTTAAATTCAAATCCATTTTGATATATTTTTATAATTTTTATATTTAGACATTTAAATGGGGATATTATTTTAGTTTGAGATATATGTTTACACTTTAATCTTAATTAAATATAAACTGATACTTTAAAACTATATACTTTCGAAGAGAGAGTTGTCTTTTAACATGCGAGAAAGAATGACTGTTAATATGGTGTTGCGGGAAAGTTACGGGAAACCCCAACGAACACATACATTTGTGAAACGAAATTACTAAGCGGGTAGGAAATTATGTAAAAAGTTGAGTTAATAAATTTTTTATTGCCGCCGCTATGCGCAGGTAACCAACTAGTATATTTTAAGAGCGACTAAGAATTGTCTTCCTTGTCATGTGAAAGGGGAAAAGAAGTCTACACTAGTTTAATATGTAGAAATCAACTTACGATTCACTTATTCATCAAATGTTACCATTATATAAGACTTTTCAGGCCTGTATGGCTACTTATCAACTTAGTTACATGACTCCTACTTAAAATTTTTATAGGTATCTTATATGCAACATAACATATTATACTTTCATTATTTTTGTTATATTCTTTTAGAAAAACATTTATATGTGTATTATGTGCTTTTTTAACCCACTTAGTTCCATTTCTCATTTCCATCGTGCTACCGTCTCTGTACTGTGAGAATATGTGCACATGTCACACATAATGAAATTGAAAAACTGAAAAAACGGGCTTAGCAAATCGACTTTTATTCTGCTTCACATGCGAAAACTATTGATCAAAACCTTGTGTGTCAACTTAATCATGTAGCGTCTTAAAGTTAATAGCTACTTCATTTATATAGAGGGAAGTTAGGGAACTATTTATGCATTAGTTTAAGCATTAAGATGTTGATGTTTACTGTAATTGTTGTGGCGTCCCCGCAGAACCCGCGGCCACAAATATTATTCCAAGCAACGCAATAGCTAAGCAGGAGCTTATCATTTTGATCTCCATCTCAGACTTTAGGAGTTGTGTGCAAAAGTATATAAGAAGACGCCTGAGGATTAAGAAAGCTTGTGACTAAAGTGCAAGTATATACAAATGGATTATAACTTAAAGTTAGCTCAATAGTTGTGACTGAAACTGTTGGGATTTACAATCTAGGCGGGGGGGGGCTCTAGGCAATCAGCTATTTCTACGAATAACGCAGCTGAATGATCTAGTTAAGGCAACATATAATTAAAAACCCCCAACCCCCCTTAATAAAGTAAACAAGTAATTTACTAACCTTTTGTTTAATGATAAAAATCAATAAACTTACGCCGGATTTTGATCTTGAAACGAGTGATTAAATTACCACCTCTACGGTTGCTCACACAACACGTCGAACAAGTACGCAACAATACTAGTCGTAACTTCACGAATAAACAAGCAAACAATCACGTGTTCTTGTTAATAATCAAAACCGATTCGAATACTATAAAAGTATTACGTTCGAACTGGTTTAATAAAGAGTGTTATCAAAACAAAGAGATTAACATTAATATCTTTGTAGTCGATCCTTTATGTTCAGAAAAGACAAAAACCTTAATGGTTTTTACTTTCTTGCCGATTGGTTGATCAAAGGAAGGAACACAATTTGCTTTTGAATATTAAATTGTGTCGTGTAGGGATAAATGACTTTTGTGTGTCGTATGGAATTATGGAATTGGACGACTTATGAGTTAAGGGTAAGGGTGTTTATATAGCACCTTATCCCTAATCTCAAAACTTGTTTCGTACTCCAAGTCTTAATCTTTTACTCCATTAATTTTTTAAAAACGACACTTAGACCCGTTTCTAGTCTATTCTTAAATCTGCCACTTTAGGGAGAAGGACAAGGGTTTTTGTTTTCGTCATTTAAGCTCTTCTCCTTTTATTTAACATGTATTAATTAGTTTATAACGTCTAACGATTAAACTAATTTACCTGTTTAAATACATTTTCGTGAAACATATATAGATTAATAAATATATACAAGTATATATATAAATTACAAAATTAACGTACTCTTACGTGTCTTAACACGTGTGCACCCAATAAAGCTCACATATACGTCACGTATACGTCTATCCGACTACCATAAATCCAACAGTGAACCTAACAGCTCTCACTGGGAGTTGGAGTAGCACCTAACACTTATACCTATAATTGGCAAAGTCTAGCAACCCACACAATTATATTTACATTAGGAATATTACGAGATAATAGTTTCAAGAACAATCTTAGCTTATTTAATGGTTAATTAATTTCTTGCTTAATCATCATCCCTTTGTTTCAGATACCGTAACGCATGATAATTGATCATACCTCATTCCAAAATGTTTAACATTATGTTTCTCGTTATAGAAATAATTCAGATATACCAAATGTAATCAAGAATCATCTTGGATTACCCTTTGGGTACGGCCCATGACAATATTCTGAATAATTCCTGAAGAACGCCATGGTATCTTTCTGCAATTTAAACAATTGGAGGAACAAATTCTTTATTGACTACAAGTGTTGTAGATGCTGCTTCACATCACTTCCAAAAATAGCATTTATGACTACCTTATTCAGGATAGCGTTTGACTTATAATCAAAAAGTGATATCCACACATGCAGAACTTGCTTGCATCTCAAGGTCTAAGACACATATAAACCAATTCCCGACATTTACTCATGACGAGGATCCAAAAGTAAATATTCGAATGTGGGGTATCCAATATGCATCCCTTGTGAATACATATGAGTTTGGTGGGAACAATCCATATATCCAAAGAATATAGCCAACACTCACATTTGTCTTACATAACAATATTCCCATATTGTTAACTGACAATGGACATATTAAGAATGATAAAATCATTCAAGGATTAAACATGCAAATATAAGATAACAATTATTATATGAATGAATTACAAATACCACGCATTTTTATTCATCAGAAAGTAAAAATTGTCTTACAATCCCAATTATCCAAATACTAAAACAGATATGCATGAAACTAATTAGCAAGTTGAAGTCCAATATTTCCAACATTCTCAATTCTTTCTTTACAAGAAAGCTAAATAGTTATCTGAGTAAACTTTCTGAATACTTGTTTCAAATTCACATATTGTGAAAGATTTGAATAATAAGATGAGTGTCTTATTATTCACGTGCATGCTATTGCAAGAGTCATAGTATGGACAATGTAATAGTACCTTTTATAGGGTGTTTGAATTCAACAGCATACCTATCTTGGACATTCATTTTTACAGTTTTTTAAAATGTAAAGTAAATCTCATACTTTAATGTTGTAAATGCAAACAATGCTCCTTAAAGTTTATGCATACTAGTTAGCAGATTTATCATAAAAGATGAAACCCTACTTTAACTAGAATTGATTATCCTCTAGCATTAGTGTGCACATACAACGCTATGCTTCATAATTCGTAACATTTGTATAACAGTGATCTAAATACCCTCAATTAGATATTGCTATCTAAAATCTCTCAATTAGATATTGTTGTTGTTAGCTCATCTTGCTATCATGCAAAAGTAACAACCAGTCACATACACAATATAATATATACATGATGAACCCTTAGTTAAAAAAACACAAGGTTTCCATCCATGTACTAAATTATCTCAAGTGAAATATATCATTTAAGACTTGCTTCAATGACATATTGCATTTGTGTTGGACTTAATTTCCGCATACGTTTATCTTAATAAACATTTATTCCAAGGTCGTTTGTTTTATCCTAAATTCTCAAGAGAAGTTTCATTCCAATCTTAAGGATTAATATCTAGCTTATGTGGAATGATACTTTCGATATGTCATACAACATATGAATTTAAGAAAACAACATGGTGCTCCCACTCAATGTCAGATGTACTCAGGAGTCATCTTAATTTAATCAGAAATCATATTGTGATTAAACTTAAGATCTCAGCTCCTAGATGCATGATCCAATCCACACTTGGATTCTTTCATCTTGTATACTATATAAAGATTATATAGACTTTTAACCCCTTTTGATTACACACCGTCCTCGCAGATGTAATCACTAAGGAAAGAGTCTTAAATCTTAATTGCCATATTTCAAATATAGACTCATAACCCTTTATGATTACTCATCGTCCTCGCCAAGGTAATCATCCAAGAAAGAGTTATGAACCTTAATTTGACTTTTAAAGATTCAAGAAATCATGTATGACAATTAGTTATCTTTATATAATTAATACGTGCAGAAAAGAGAGATTTAATCATAGTCAATTGCTTGAGTAAGATCAAAATTCTTATCATCAGTCAGGCATTAATATGTATACAATTTTGTCCTTATGAGCCTTTCTTCAAAAGAAACTCATTCTAACCTCACAGGTTTACTCTTTGGTAAAAGATCAATCAAGCTCAAAACTTGATTGGCTTTTAAGGACTGCATCTTATCATTCATAATTCTAAGACCTTTAACAGATTCAAGATGTGATAATGTATCTTAGCAATTAGCAGGTTTGAAATGATCCTCTAATTTATATTCCTCAGCATTGATATTACAATATCAATCAAGTGATGAGGCATCCTTGCGGATTTATGAATGTGAGTTCTTATATACGTTGGTTCGACATTTCCATGTTAAACCTTAGTGTGACATTAGCAAGTGGATTTAGAAGGTTATGTATTTTGTTCTTAATATCTTCAAGATTTTTAGGTGCTCCCACTTACTTTTGTAAGTAGAGAAAATTCTCTAAATACTAAGTATTTAAGCAACAATAAATTGTACTTAAATGGGACAACAAAATGCATTTTACAGTTCTTATCTCTAGCTTGTTAATAATATGCTTCATAAGATATTAACAAATTTAGAACTTTAATCAAAACATAATGGGATTTATCTCAATCCAAAGATGATGTCTTGATTACCTTCTAGGTTGGAATTATTTTGAGTGTATTCATGACACACGCAAAATTCTAACCTTGATTGATTTTGGAGGTAGAGTCATTTAAGTTATCAGAAATCAAACAATATGAATATAGTTTGTTTCAACACATTAGAAATACCATAATAATGTGGTATTCTATGAGTATTTAGAATTGTGAGTCTCCATCAAAATTCCATTAGATAACTTAATTCTCTTTAGGTCAAATACTTGTCAATTGGGTCAAGCCAAATTGAATACACAGTATTTTAAAACCAAGTGCATGCTATAATGTATATTTCTTGAATTAAGCAAGAGCTCTTTGTTCATGTGTTCACAAGAAGACAAGCAAGAGCTCTTTTGTTTATGTGTGTTCTACAAGAGATAGTACAATAAACTATTCAAGAGATTGGTTTAGCATGTGTTCTGTTGTGTGTTTTACATAGATAAAAACAAAAATGTTTAGATTTTATCTTCGTTTATATAGTGTTTTGAATTAATTTCTAGTGACTCTCATTTGTTGTAACTCTTTATGTTCAGTGTGTTGTTCGATACTATGAAAACAGCACATGTTAAGTTTATACCGTTTTCAAGTTCTTCTTTTCCTGAGTATATTGCTATCGGAATTGTATGTTAAATGTTGTTAAGACAATGGTGTGATTCGAGTCATTAACAATTCAACTACTTTACTTTATGTTATGAGTCAATAGATAAATTTCAAGAACACTTTCTAATTATGTCTTAGAAAGTAAACTAATTTATTCATAACTAAAGTAATCATGAACGCAAACTCTTGTTCAATAGTAATTTCAAGTTAATTTCATACTTCAAAATCATGATTATTATCATGAACCATGATTATATTGACTAAATCATGTAGTCAATTAGATGAAGTAGTTTTATATTATATCTTTGACTTTTAATGTAATAGGACAATAAACATCCTTCGTGTTTAAGGCCCCTGTAGTTTGATTAGCTTTCCTTACCTTGCGGTCAAGAGAAACCAATAATCATATTGTTATATGTTGTTCCTTGCACACATTTAAGATTTCTCCCACTTGTGTACGGGACAACATTATCTAAGGTGAACAAACAATACGACAAGCGCTCATTTGTATAAACAATATGATAGTGTCATAGATGTTACAAGTAGATCTCAAACTATAATGTTTAATAAGGAATTGTAAATAATTATTCTATAGATAACATTTCGGAAAGCAACCTCAAATATTGAACTTGTTATCATATAAAATAAAATGCAATCTTACTTAAACATATGTTTGTTCATATTCGAAAGTAATTAATTATTTCAAAGCAAGCTATAAATAATAAGGGCAACTATTAAGGAAATAAATCTTGTAGCTCCCACTGAATTTGACACTATTACAAGAATGTCATTTCAGTAATATAAAATGCAAAGCTCCCACTGGATTTGTCAACATTGTAAGTGTTACATCACCAGTAGAAATCAAATAGCAATTTATTTACTTTTCTATTCTCTTAGAATGCCTACAAGTAGCAATGTACTTAAGTATTGTGCAGAGAATATAAAATTCTACTTATGTAGATGAGGGACTAGCCATTCATGCTCTCATTTAACTTGAATATTAAGCATGCAATTCCTCCTATATCGTCTGCATAGCCACAAGGGTATTTAGCACCTTAAGGAATAAAATGAGTCTAAGAAAAATACCCAGCGGATATGCTAGTAATTTCTTTGCTCATTGCGGTTTAAACTCATACATCGTGACAAGTGCAAGATGTCATATATTTTGGTAGCTATAGACAAAATGTTCTCTAGTTACTCAAAATATTTTATCTTTCAATTATTTCAAAGCCGAAAAGAAGGGTAATGAAAGACAATGAGAAATGAGTTTAATGTAATTGATAATTTTCAATTATAATCCTATCTTATTCTTGTCAACCAATGAGTATAGATAGAAGTAATGTCTCACTCTTCTTACTAGGAAAAGAGACTGTTTGTCTTTTGAAGAAAAACAAACTTTCGTTTACGAATTATGTTGCAAAACACAATTAAACAGAACATAGAAAGTTCAATTTAGTATTTTCGATAATTAAATTCTTAATAGAATTAACTACCCAATTAATTTACTAATTAAGACTAAGATCCAACTTGACCTCCTACTTGTTAACCAGAGGTCTGACCAGTGAGAAAACAAGTAGGGCAAGAGGTAAGCGACGAGCGTTAATTGCAATTAATGCAACTCTTAGATTTATGATACTTGTCAAAAACATTAGTCAGCATGTAATAATGTTTGAGAGCATGTTTAGTATCATCTTATGCCTCGGGTCCAAGGTCTGACCAAGCCTACTCGAATTAAGTCGACCAAACGAGAACGCGCAAAAATCGTCAGAGGTCTGACCTGAGCACGAAATTCGCCATGGGTTGGTAGGGCTCTAAGGTCTGACCTAAGCAGTCAAACCAATTGCACGTGTTCTACGGTTGGCTGGCATAGACTTAAAATTTTTCTAAGGGGTATTGCACATAAATGTGTTAAAAGTGTGTACAAAGAAGCATGCAAAACAACTTTGTATCACTGATTTAAAAAAAACCTTAATAATGACACTGTAGTGACATTCCATGGTTCACGGTAACTCCAATCGAACACACAAAGGAGCAGAGAAATAGGTCAGCGCGAAGCTTATTAAAAACCTAATTTCTTTAGGGAATTACGTACAAAAGACTCGCCTTAAACTTCTCTTAAAGTTTGTTCTAGTGGATTAGCCGTACTTCCCATGAGTCCATAGCGTCCAGTTTTTAATTCAAGAAATACAAGTTTCATAGTTTAAAGTCTTATTAATTTCTTCACAAAAAACAGTTTTCCACGAAACAAATGGTTGGTCACTATGAGCATGCATTAGGCGTGTAAAAATTAATAGACTACATAAACATCACCTTTTTAGACATATGGCATATTTAATTAGGCGCGTAAACAATTAGACATTAAATAAACCCCATGCAGTACGAGATTCATAATACAAAGATGACATTAAGCAATACAATAAACAAGTAAAAGTTATATCATTTCCTACGTCTAGGACATCCCCCAATGGAGATCCCATAAGACCCTCACTAGGTTTTCTGCTAAAGTGCCTAGATCGCCCCATTCACCACATATTAGGGTTATGATTGAGTGGGTCTTATAGCCGGAATAGATATAAATTAAAAAGGAATCAAATAATCTAAATAAACAATTTTATCTTTTCCTTTTAATCCTATATTAACTTTAAATATGAAGTTCAAGAATCAAAGATCTACAATTTTTTTAGTTTATGGCAAGAATCTTGATTTATTGTCATATTTTACTAGTAAAACATAAATAAAATTTCTAACGCAGCAGATTATGGCATATGTTTTAATAATAGGCATATAAACTAGGCGTATTATTAAAACAAAAAAACGTGTAACCCATAAAGCTAAAACGAGTTGACTCGTGATGCCACTATTGGGATTTAACATCTAGGTAACCAAGTAACTACGAGTACGCAGCGGATTGGATCTAGTAATAGCATATGGTTAACACTTAAACAAGAAGTAAAAGAAACGCGTACCTCTTTGATAATTGATCAAGAAAACGAAACAAGCAATTAAAGTAAATTGCCTCTACGGTTGCTCACACACTCACGTCAACCAAACACGTAAGCTTCCTAGACTTAAACTTCACATACGAACTACCTTTGTATAATATCCCGATTACCAAGCAAACTCTTGAATTAGTAACCGAAAAAACAAGAACCGAATTAGGGATTCAAAACCCTAATTGTACCAAAAATCAAAACCAACCTTTGATGGGTATTATGGAATTCGGCTAGAAACAAAAGAAAGAACACGAAACAATTTTCTGTTGAAGGTTTTATGAGAGAGTTAGGCACATAGAATGAATAAGGATGAGGAGTATTTATAAGCATGCTACCCTAGTTGTGATAGTTATAGAAGACCAAAAGTCCTACAATTATCACAAGCCTTTTCCTTGTCCTTGTAACACACAAAAACCTTCTCATTATCCCTTATAAAAACCGGCCACCTTGGGGAGTCCTTGGGGTTTGGGTTTTGTTCATTCTAGTCCTTGGTTTATATTAATGTGAAGTATAAAACGTGTTCTCCGTGTATTAACGTGTGTGCCCCCAATAGGCTCACATATTCATAATATATAAATGTAATCCGACTACCAATATCCAACAATTATCTCATCTTGGTGGCTGGTTATTTGTGTCCTAGGATAGGTGATAGTCTTGTCTCTACACATAAGAACATAACAAATATTCTCTATATATTGAACTTAACTATACTGATTTGCTCGGATATGCACGAATAAAAATATCATATAATGGGAAAGATTGATAGCATTTCTTGTGAGCTTCAAGTGTGAAATGCAAGATGACTTATTTTTTTTAGTTTCCGTTTGTTTAGGATATAAAATTTGGCATTCTTTTACAAATTATAGATATTCACAGTCCACATCGGTGCTGTTTATTGATGTATTATTGATTTTTTTCGACAACTTTAGAATGTCAAAGTCAGCAAAGGCTGTAGTAGCATCCATTAGAGTGTGAGTCTTATATCTGAGATACAGGTGAAGGAGCATAAAAGGTTCATTCTTATCCTTTCGTCTTTGTAGTTTTTATTAATATCGATTCTAAATAAAGTTTTATTCTTTCTGGTATGTTTATAGGACTGCACTCTTGAAGATCAATGTATGCTAGATTGACACAATCATACGAATAATACAACTTACTGCAGTCGTTAAATCAAATCTGAAGTTTCATGAGAATCTAGCTAATTGATATCTGGCGTATGTTCCCTGGTCTTTGACTTTTCCTACGGGTCAATACGGTTTGGATTGGGTTGAGGCGACTTACTTTCTTGACAGTCTTCATTTTAGTTGTTTGGGAGTCGTTGCTACTGGTGGATCTTGCTTCGGGCTCATTTCTGTTTAGGCGGGTTTGAACCCTAATTTGACGTTTATGAGAAATGTAAGTCCTACTACCTAGAGCTTCATCCAAATACATCTGGATTTCACTTGACCAGTAAAAATAAGTTTTGCCATTTGTGGAATGCACTCTGCTCACATTCTTACCTTAGAATACCCCCAATCGTGGGATAAACTGGATGTTTTTTGCTATTAAATGACATACAAAGTCACAAATTCCAAATAAAAAAAATAGACTACTTGAGATCAGTTAGGTTATCCGTTATTCGGTTATTCATTGTTTTAGTTTGGTTAATTTAAAACAGAAAACACAACCTCTGAAAGCCGAATTTTTAAATTTGGTTTGTCTTTTGATTGACCTAAAACTCGAATTACACGTATTATATTTTTCAAACTTTAATTATATAGTTTTTTAGCAAAAAGAAAATTATTTCAAACATAAAAAGTATTTTTTTATATTAGGATAAAATTTTAATGGCCTTTATGTATATATATAAATATATAAAATATATATATTTATATAAATTTGATTTTCGGTTCGGATGGCCAAAATCATATCCAAACCAAAAATCGATTTTTTTAATTCGGTTCGATTTAAAAAAAAAAATCAATTTATTCGGTTGTTACCCGAACAATGCACACCCTGACATAAGCACATAACCAAATGGCTATTTCCAGCAACTATAATTTAACACATGTTACAATGATATTGCATAAAACATTAATGCCACATCCACATGACGATGTCCATCCACTAAAACACATGCTTTTGAGCATAACATCTTGAATCCAAAGTGCAACTGGCTTATTCAATTCAAAACTAAATTCATATCAAAAATTAAATCCACAATAGTATTATTAGTTTTGATTCAATTGTTGCAATGAACAAATGTTTGTAACACCTATATCAATTTCGTTTTGGGACATCTTATAAAAGGTTGCATCTTTTTACGGCTATTTAGTTTCTTGTTATACATTGTTATTTCAAATCCACATTTATTTATCACCGGTGATATTACAATGGTGGTGTAGGATGGAAAGTGAATACATGGGTGGAAACTAGTATAAAAGGTCACAATTTATTTATCACTAGTGATATTACAATGTCAGGTATGAATCTTAGTTGATAAATGTTATATTTATCAATGGTGATATTACAATCTCAAAGGTAATAACATAGACATGTACAAATGACCATTACAACGACACATTACTTGCTTTTCCTCTTTTATTACCGATCACTTTCTAAGTTTTATTTCTGTTGTTAACTTGTCAAGTGAAAAAGGTTACCGATAATCATATGTTTTTCATACATTAATAATACAACCCAGTAACCGGGTACATTTTTTTTTCCGTTAAATATTTCTTATGTGTATAAAGCATCTGAATGTATCGTAGATAACTGATTAACGAATAGCAATCATTCATAACATATTGGTAAAGAGTTTAACACTTAAAAATCCTTTCGTCGCAACGCGCAAACGTATTCACTCTCTCGTTATATTACATGTCTAATATCACTTGTGATATTTTATAAACATAGTTAATGTCTCATATCACTTGTGATATTTCAGAAATAAACAAGTATGTTTTTTTTAACCATTAATCATTCACAATAATATTTCATTTAATGTAATTATGTTATTAATTATCATCACATGTGTTTTTCTTAATAGTTTTTATACTTTTTAGACACAAGAAATGTTTTACTGTCAGTTCAGGGTTGCTTAAGAATGAAACTTTGCTTAAAAGTTGTGTTTTTTTTATACCTTTTAACATCTAATCAATGTTATCTATCACTTGTGATATTATACTCTTAGTAGAAATAAAAGGGTTAAGCCTCTTTAAGTAAATTCTTATTTTGCTTAAATTCAATGCTAAGTTAATGCAACACTTGTTTGATTTTGAAAATACGTCAAGTTTCTATTTTCATAGTTTGCTTCTTTTTTATTCAGATTGATATTTGTAAGTGACACTTGTTTATCACTTGTGATATAATATTGTATCAAAGTTTAAAAGTATTTAAATGGTCTGTCTTACTTTAAAGTAATATCTCAGTTGATATAGCCAGACATGAATGATGTCTACTTTTTCTCATTTTATTGCTTTATCACCTATACTATTACTCATATTTAAAATACCAGAATCAGTGTTACATTCTATTGTTTTATCACATGCGATATTACTCATATGTAAAATACCATAATTAGTGTCACAATATATTGCTTTATCACATGAGATATTACTCTTAAGTGACTTAGAACGATAATTTAAATACTCTTCATCTTCCTTATGATGTTATATCACAAGAGATAAATGCCGCTTACAAATACCAAAATGAATAAAAAATAAGCAAACTATGAAAATAGAAAGTTGACGTAGTCTTAAAATCAAACAAGTGTTTGCATTACTTTTGATCAAAATAAGAATTCACCCAAAGATACTTAACCCTTTTAATCCTACTAACAATATAACATCACAAGTGAAAGATAACATTAATTACATGTTAATAATTTCAAAAATAATTACAATTAGTGTCACATTATATTGTTTTATCACTTCTGATATTAATCATATGTGGAATACCATAACTAGTGTCATGTTATATTTCTTTATCACATGAGACTTTATTTTATTTATTTATCACTGAGAGATAATAATTGTTAAGCCACAAGTGAATCTTAGTTGATAAAGGTTATATTTATCACCGGTGATAATACAATCTCAGGGGTAATCAATGTTAAGCCATGAGTGAATCTTAATTGAAAAAAAGTTATATTTATCACCGGTTATATTATAATATCAGGGGTAATCAGTGTTAAGCCATAAATAAATCTTAGTTACTAAGGCTTTGAAGGCGGATTTGGTAAGTCTGAAGACTAATGTTGTTTTTAAATAGTCTAAGAATATCACATGTAGTAAAGAAAAGTTATGTATATACCACTTGTGATAAAAGCACCCAATTGGTTAGAGGTTTGAGTATTTGGTATAGGTTTAGGAGGTATAGGAGGGTTTTAAGGTTTTGGAATTGTGTTTAGGGGTTATGGTTAGAATTTTTCCCAATACTTAATAAAACCCTTTGTAGTATTTGTGTCGTTGACTAAAAGATAGCAGCCAACACTATCTTCTTCTTCAACCTCTCTTATTCAGAGAAAAAGAAACGACACACACCTTGTCGATCTTCAATAATTCAAAAATCAACAAACCCAATCGATAACCTGCTACTCCCTTGTCGATCAAGAACCGAACAACAAGAACCCTTTTTGTAGTCGTTAACCGGTAGCCCAAGCAGAACTTATATTCTGCTCCTTCCAGAAAATGAGTACCAAAAAGAAAACAACCTTCAAACGATCGATCCTAGTATACCAGCGAACCCGCGAACCTGAGCTCTTGATACCACTTGTAGGATTCAACCACCTACAACCCTGGTTACTAGATGCGGAACCACGACCTTGAAGACACACACAAGCAGGATCGACAGAAAAGAAAGAAAACAAGCACAAGGTATTTATCCCTAATCGATGTTTAGATTAGTATTGAAAGAATGACGTACAAAGCCCCTCCCCCCTCACCTCCTTTTATAGAGATGAGGGGGAGGGAAAACCGACTCCAACAAGGAGTCTAAGTCGGCTTGTGATACAAGAATTAGAAAACGTTTCCTAATGCTAATAGACTTGGCTAATATAAGTTTGAACTTAACACGTAGACCCCTAGACTTATTCGTAATAGGCTAATATAGTGACTAAACTCGTAACAAAGTTGTATGTAATTAACATCGCTAATTAGGATATTAAAAATGTTCAACTGATGATGAACGAGGAAGATAAGTAGATAACCAAAAAGTTGAAAAATAAAAAAATGACTTATAGTTGAAAAATAAAAAAAAATGTATTTATAGTTCAAAAATGAGGTACACAGCGCTAAAAACGTATTTAAAGTGTAATGTGAAATCAAATTTTTTTTTTTGAACGACGATATATTAAAACACTAGCAAGGAGCTAGATCAAACAAGAACAATATAAGGGTTCTTAAGTCAATCGTCCCACTTGAACGAACGCTTTACATCTGAATTTACACCAATAAAAAGAACTAGAAACTACATTATCAAATATCAGCGCCTTTTCAGGGATCTTCTTATCAAACAGAAGCTTGTTGCGAAAGTTCCACATATACCACCACAAACCATAGTATACACCCTCAAGAACGCCTTTGAGTTTGGATTGAATCCGAATAGAAACCAACCAAACTCGTCATTCCTCGTAAGAATTCACATCCGAATAGTCGATATTCCACCAAGAAGATATCTTACGCATAATCTGTCTCACAACAACGCATTGAAAGAAAATATGGTTTGTCGATTCCACACCGGCATTACAAATGGGACAAACAATCGAATCAATATCCATTCCACGACGAGAGATATTAAAACGCGTTGGGAGCGCGTTAGATTTGACTTTCCAAGCTATGATATTCACCTTGATTGGCACGGATTTAACCCACCTAGTCGGCAAACTAACATCCTGAAACCGATTCCCATCAATCTCCTTTCGAATTGAAGCCACCGAAAAGACCCCATCACTTTCTAACGTCCAAACGTAACGATCTTCGCAAGGCACGAGAGTAGTCATCCGAGAAATCTCAGCCAAAGAGTTAAGTTGCATCTCTTCAATTCCACTTCTCGCTTTTCTTCGAAATGAGTTATCTAAACTTGACGCATTCAATTTCGAACTAACAGTAGCATTCTTATTCAACTCAAGAGCGAACATACGTGGGAACAGCTCTTTGATGACACCGCCTTCATACCAATTGTCGACCCAGAACCGCGTGTTCTCCCCATTCCCCAGCTTCAATCGGATGTAATCTGCAACATTAATACCCCGACCTTGTAACACCCTTACTTCGTGAACTATCGATGTCCAGCAGGTTCGAACTCCACCAGAAACATCCTTGTTCAAATTCCCGTCCTCCCCATAAATAGCCTTAATCACTTTAGTCCATAAGGAACATTTCTGAGAATAGAACCGCCAAACCCACTTGAGCATGAGACCTCTATTAAGGGCAAACAAGCTTGATACCCCTAAACCCCCTTTATCCTTCGGAGTTAGGACCTTGTTCCACTTTACCCAAGAAGCTTTGTTACTCTTCGGATCCTGGCCATTAAAGAACCGACTACGAATAGATTCAAGAGATTTAAGAATACTCGAGGGAACCTTAAAAATGGACATATGGAAGATTGGCATAGATCCTAACACGGACTTAAGAAGAGTGAGTCTGCCTCCGATTGAAAGGAGTTTCATCTTCCATCTAGAAAGACGAGATAACACCTTGTCCACCACTTCTTTCCAAGCTTGCTTCCTTGACATATTTCCCCCAACTTTCGTACCCAAATAAGTGAATGGAGTCTTAAGGACAAGACACCCAAGTTTAGAAGCCGCGTTTTTAACCATCCCATCTTCAACGTTAACACCCATAATCTTACTCTTACACATGTTAATACGAAGACCAGAAGCCCGGAAAAAACAATCCAAAACTCGAACTAACGAATCGATATTGAGCTCACTCCATTGGCCAAGAAAGATTGCATCATCCGCATAAAACAAATGAGACAAATTCACCATGGAATTAATTTTGATCCCCGTAAACAAACCCGCATCTACCACACGTTGAAAAGAAATATGCAAGCTCTCCATAATAAGAATGAATAAAAAAGGGGATAAAGGATCACCTTGTTTAAGACCTCTAAAAAATTGAAATTCCTCCGTAGGACTACCGTTGACAAGAATGGACCCCCTGGATGATCTAAGACAACTTTGAATACCAGTCCTCCATCTTTCACCAAAACCAAATTTATTTAACACATCATCCACGAAATCCCAGCGGACCGAATCAAAAGCTTTCTCGAAATCAACTTTGAAAATAAGAGCGTGTTTTTTCTTCCTACGACACCATTGAAGAACCTCATCAAGAATAAATGGACCGTCTAGGATTTGTCTGTCCGCCACAAAAGCTGATTGAACCTCATTGACAAGATCACCAAGCACACCAACTAATCGGTTCGCCAAGATTTTAGCAATAATCTTGTATAAGCTCCCGATCAAACTTATAGGACGAAAATCCTTAACCATGTTGGCATCAAGGATTTTAGGAATCAAAGCAATAAAGTTCGAGTTACATCCATTCGGTATTTCACCATACATGAAGAAATAGTCAACAGCCTCGAACACGTCCTTCTCAATCACAGGCCAAAAATGACGGTAAAAGCTAAATGAAAAACCATCCGGACCCGGAGACTTATCAACGCCGCAATCCCACACAGCCCTTTTAACCTCCTCTTTAGAAATCCTGCGTTCCATATCCTCTTTCTGATCAATCGATAGGGAGACAGGAAAAGGGGTATCAATACACGCTCGATTCACTGATGGTTTATCGAACCTACCCCGAAAATGTTCAAAGAATTCACGTTTCACCTGAACCGGGTCATCGACCCACGTCCCATTCACCATAATACCCCGAATATTAGATTGATTGCGCTTCTTGTTTAGCATACCATGAAAAAACTTCACATTTTCATCTCCCTCGATTGCCCATTTAATCTTGGCTTTTTGAGCAATTTCCGAAGCTTGAATATTATTTACCTGATGAATCTTGTTGAGAATCTCCGTACGTTTATGGACCACCTCATTCGAGCAATCTCCCTTATCAATAACCTCATCACAAGACCGCAACTCCTCTTTAAGGAAATAGATCTCACCTCGCGAATTCGACCTATGAATAGAGAGCCAGCTCCGAATACGGTCTTTAAGAAATTTAAGTTTACCCATGAAGTTTCGGATGGCATTTTTCTTGTTAACAGGAGCCACGTTCCAAGAATCCCTAACCAACTTGTCAAAACCATCAACTTCCAGCCAGTAACGATAGAATCGAAAAGGAATAGGACCGTAATCATACCTGACTTCACGTAATAAAATAGGACAATATACACATAATATTAATAAACCATTATAGTTAATATTCTAATAATTATAAAGTATAAGAGCGGCCGGTATAGTAACGGCGTTGGGTGCCAAATCAACGCCGTTGCCGGCGTTATTATACCGTCATTTCGCCGTTGGCCACGGCGTGCCTCCCCACATTGACATCACAACACAGCAACGCTGCTTCATTTTAAAAAAAACTTTTTTTTATTTAAAAAATTGCCTAACGGCTAGTTTTATTAAAAAAAAATTGAAAATACACTAGCCAACGGCTAGTTTTTGAATTAAATTTTTATATTATTATTTTTTAAAAAGGCAACGGCTAGTTTTGTAACAAAAAAAATTATTTTTTCAAATTTTTTTTACCCACTATATATATCCCCATTTCATATACATTTTTTCACACAACCTCCAATTCATCCTCAATCTTTATACACATTCATTAACAAAAAAAAATGTCCGACACTCCCATGGATGGCTCGATTTGAAACCTCCTTAATTCCGAAACGACGGGTGCCGGGTCCCGCACCGATTGATTTAACCGAAGACGAATATGTTCCCGACGAACACATTTTCGCGGTTAACACCGACGAGCTATTCGGTCCCGATGCAAGACCTCGTCCCCCCGGTAAACAACGCCCTGGAAAAAAAATCAAATCCGACACATCGGCGAGCACCGGGGGGTGTAACTCGTCATCCCAATTCGGTGACTTTATGACTCACGAGCTTCGTCTCAAACGGGAAGCCGCCGAAAAGGTGTTTGAGGCGTCGAAAGATAAAGACCGGACGATTACGCGTTTGGAAGAGTTGCGATTTCTCGCCCTTAGCACGAAAGATTTGTCTCCTGGCGACGCGTGGATCAACTTGCAAAAAAAAAACACAAGTTACGCGCCCAAATGCCGAGGGATTCGAACAACCAAACCGACAACTCCGACGAGTAGATTTTTTTTATTAATTTCTAAAGTATTTTTTTTTAATTTCCGTAATTTTTTTTTTCTTTAAGAATGTTTTTTTTATTTAGTATTGTAATTTTTATTTTTAAAGAATGAAATGAATTTATTTAGTTTTTAAATTGAGGAAAAAAAAATAGTGGGTACCAAAAAGTGGTGTTATAGTGTTATGGTTACCTGTTTTTTTTTTTTTTTTTTTTTGATGTTTATGGGTTATAAATCTGACGGTGACACCAAAAAATGGATATTGTTATGGCTGTTTTTGACACCGTGGTGCTCTAAACCATTACTCTCTATACATAAATATTACTGCTGAGTTATTTTACGGACTATAAAATATGGTTATTAAGCGACCAATTCTAATAATTCATTTTTAATTGAAATTAAACTCACAATTTCACCCTTCTACAAACATACACTTCTTTTTTTATTTATTTAAAACTCACTTTTTTATCATCTAAAAAAATATAATATAATCTCACAAAACGGTTAATCGTTAGGTGGAACAAATTATACGATTACAACAATCATTTAATTAACTTTCAAAAGAGTGACATTTTCATAGATTTTCGACAAACTCTTTTTTTCTGGGTTTTTTCACGATACATGAATATACTCGATATATTACATGTGATATAACACTAATATGTTGACACAAGTATTTGTTTGAAACTCCAAATGATTTACCGTTTTTTGCATTTAAAAATACAAATTCTCAGTTTTCCAACCATATCACACATAATTTGCAAACTTCCAAATAATTACAATTTATTCAAAAAAGTTGAAGAAAATATATGATATTTTTTTATATTTAAACTCGTTTGATATGTCACATTGATATAACACTAATTTGTAGATCCGAAAACAGACCAATTGACTTAAAATGGACATAAGTATTATTTTTCAATGCGAAAAACTGTGAATCTATTGGTGTTATATACAAATACTTATGCTTATTTTACGACAACATGTTGAGTGTTCGAACTTACGTATTAGTGTTATATCACATGTTATATATCAAATAAGTTTGAATATCAATTTTTTTTTCTATTTTTACCAACTTCTACGAATCAACTGTATTCATTTAGAGGTTTAAAAATTATGTGTAATATATGATTGAAAAGCTAAGGATGTGTATTTTTAAATGGCAAAAACGAGGAACCATTTTTAGTTTTACACAAATACTTATCCTCACTTTACGACAGCATGTTGAGTGTTCAAACTTTTAAATAAGTGTTATATCACATGTTATATATATTAAGTAAAATATTGTACCAAAAAGAAAAAAAATGTCGAAAGTGTCCATCTATTGAATGATAATTAAATGTTTGTCACGATACCGTTATTTGTGTACATTAAATGTTTATCTTCGTACCTAATTAAATTTCTCTCGTTAAAACAAACCATCAAATTTCATAAACTGAAACACACATTAGTACATTACTGGTAAAACGGGCTATTCGATAAGTCCATTTTGTTAACAGTCCAATAGCCTGTTAATAAGCCCAGTATACCATCAAAAAATATTCAACAAATTAATAAGCATGTTAATGGAAAACTCACAATCACAACAAGCTTCCACTAATCCCTCCATTTCTACTAGCCATGTACGAAAAGTTTACACAAATTAGAAAAAAAGAAATTAGTTTTTGATTTCTATCGGCCTGGGCAAAAATAATAATTATATATTATATAATCCCTTTATTGAAAAAAATTGTCATTTAATTTATGGGAGAAAAAAACAAATACTATTAAAACATGAGCCAAAAAATTAACCCGACACAAAAAACAATTGTCCCGCAATAACGCGCGTAAAAAATAACGTCCTCAGCAACGGCGGGTAATTTTTGCTTGTATATACACATTTATCATTACATATACTGCCAAAAACAGTAACGGGTACTGTTCATCGATGAACAGTGTAGCCCACGTCGGCAAGGCCCGATAGTTACTGTTCATCGGCCCAAAAAAAAAAATTTTTTTGGTAAATTTTTATTTTATACCCGTGGTACTGTTCATCGCTCGAAAAAAAAAAACTTTATATCCCCCTTCTTTCGGCAAAAATAAAAGAAAAAAAAGTAGTTTACGCCTATCTATCGGCTGGGCAAAAATATATATAATAATATCCACCTTTATTGAAAAAAAAATTTGTCATTTTTAATATGAGAACATAAACAATATAATTAATATGAGACCGAAATAATTAAACGATAGAACAAAAAATAAATGCCCCGCAATAACTGCGCGAAAAAATAACGCCTATTATGAATTACACTTCAGACAAAAACTTATAGGGCTACTGCTTCATCCGGCCAAAAAAAAATTTTAATTATACGGGTGGTCTATGTTAATCGGCCGAAAAAAAAAACTTTATTTCCCCCCTTTTTTCGTCAAAATAAGAAGAAAGAAAACATTACTTTTTACGACGTTCTATCGGCCTTGGCTAAAAAAAAAATATATTATATCCCCTTTATTGAAAAAAAATATTTGTCATTTAATATAAGAATAAAAAACAAAATATTAAACAAGAGACTGAAAAAATATAACCGAACAAAAAAAAAATGCCCCGCAATAATCCGAGGGGGTAGCGAAAAAAATACGCCCGCAAAAAACCGATTCCGAAAATTTATAACCCAAAAAAACCGATTCCGAACATTTATAACCCAAAAAAACCGATTTCGGAAAAACCGAAAAAACCGAAAAAACCGAAACCGGTTATTAGAAAAACCGGTTTTTTCTAAAAACCAAAAACCGGTTTTAACCGATTTTTTTGCACCTCTAATACCAAGTATAAATACAAAGAGAGCCAACGGCTCCCTGATAGGGAACAAAAAAGAAACTGTCTGGAATTATTGTTGATCTAAATGACCGAACGTTCTTCCAAATTGGAACACCCACTTGGTAATTTTTGTAATACTATTTGAACCTTTTTATAAATATCTCGGTGGTTTTTTTTTATAAATATATAGTTATTAGTTGGGTTTTAGCCGTACAATAGTAACGTACTTTCGATTTTGTTCCATCTTGGTACGTGAACTTTTTTTGTTCCACTCAATGTAATGAACTTTCATGTTTTGTGTTACTTTGCACCAACTTGGATAGGCAACCGGATAAAAAGTTTGATTACCGGCTAATAGTCTACGTGGAAATTGTTTAACACAAAAAAATATAAACGAAATTTATAAACCATATAAAAACACACACTCGACATTTCCCCCAATTTAATCTCAC
>BQNB010015391.1:0-20832 GCA_026074375.1 Tanacetum coccineum
TCTTAGAATACCTATCAAGGTTAAATCCTCGTGCCTCTGCACAGAATAAGGATGAAAAATCCCATAAGACAACAAAGAGATATATGCCCGTAGAAAAGTCAAGTGCATCTAAGAAACCAGAAAGACAGATCCCAACAGGACATAGGTTCTCAAACAAAAAGACTACCACTGTCCCTGAGAAAACAATGAATCCTAGATCTTGTCTTAGGTGGAAACCAACGGGTAGAATCTTTAGTAATGTTCGTCTTAGGTGGATTCCCACAGGAAAGTTACTCAACTCTTGCACGGGCAAGGTTGACAGTGAACCCGCGCATGGTTCAATAGTAGATATCCCTCATATTCATGCATGCAAACAAACTCTGGGTTTAAGTGCAGGTACGTCATTCAATGGTCAAAAGCAACAACGAATTGACCTAAATGCAGATGCACTATACAATGAAAAGCAGGAAAATCTCAGAGTGTGGTTGCTGAAATTTTTGATATCTAAGAAACCAGTGCCAGAATGGTTTCACAAAAGATGAAATCTTAAATGACGTTTGAACACAGCAGTTCAAGCCTCGGTCATCAATGTCTAATGGCGTCTGCTGAAAATAACACTTCAGGCCCCGTTCCTCAATGTTCAAAAGACGTTTGATCGCAGCAGATCAAGCCTCGGTCTTCATGGTAATGACGTCTGTTCACATCAGTTCAGGCCTCGTTCTTCATCAAATGACTTCTGATCATAACCGTTCAGAACTCGGAATTCACGACCACAGCAATGAACAATCAAGTTCAAAGCTGGTTCCAAAAAGTTGTTCCTTAAGCAAACAAGACAGCTACATCACGACAAGAGTTGGAATTACTATTCCACCTTCACATAGCAATGCTGAGGACAACAGGTATATATATACAAATACAAAATCTGAAAAATAGAAAATTTCCAAAAAGATTCTTCTCGACATGTCTCTTGGAATCGATAACATTTACGTGCTTAGAAATGTCGATTAACATTGACACGGGTGTGTAAATGAAGTTCGAGCGAGAGTTGCAAATAGTTTCAAAACATGTCATTTCTAATTTTCTAAATGGCTTATGTGCAAATGTCAGTACATAACCCGGACTTCAAATAAAGGAAGGTTTATAACTTATCCTCCCAACGAGAAAATTAACGTTTCTCGGTCTTGAGTTGTTCTTACAAGACATTCAATGTTTTTAGCTCAAGAAAAAGGATAGTGTACGTTTCAGTGCGCTTACCCTTACCGTTAGAAGAGAAGTCCTCTAACATATGGTTTTTCAAAAAGTTGAACACAATTTTTCAAGAATTTCTCGATGACAAATCATAATCTTTCAAAATTGTGTGTTCAACACTCCATCCCTCACAATGTTTTCAAAAGACAACAATTTTTCAATTGGTCCTATTTTTGAGGGGGAGTTTTTCGAAAAACAAAGTTTTAATGTTCTTGGATACATCATCAACGACCATTCTTATGTATTCAAAACATTATCAAAATGTTCCAAACCATTCATGCTAATAATATTTTCTCCCATAGATTTTTCAAGACATATTTTAATCACAAGGTATTTCAAAAACTAAGTGTTTATTATTTAAAATAAGGGGAGAAAATGTAATTAAAATATGATCTATTCGACTCAATGTGCTGAAGAAAAGGTTTTATGGTTCGATCTTATACCCAACAACATCTTAATTTCACGACGATTCTGAAGTCATAAGGTGGTTAGGTTAGGAATCAATCCTATGATCCAACCAAAACCAGAGGATCTACCCAAGGATAATCCAAAGTTAGAAATAGCAGTCCTTAGGTATGATTGGAGATGAATGTATATGGGAATAATGCCGACTAAGATTGAGCTAACACTGGAACAATCACAACAAGGTGTTAGTAATGACGTCCTGGTAAGCATTGAGGCGTTTGAATAATGAAAAAGAAATGTATGGATAAAAGTGTCTAAAGAAAGTAGGCCCTCCACACAATTAAGGCAGATCCGGGTCAATCACATATGCTGTCAGAATCACATGTTGATTGCTGAATTGTGAATACTAATCATAGGACCCAGTTGATGCAATGCACAAACTTCCCAGCATTCGGGTTTCTCTCAACAGAAAACTTGTCTCATTCGTCATGGAGATACACTCGTTATCTATTGAACATCTCATTCCGAGATCGTTTGATATTGAATGGTGGTATTGCTCCAGCTCCGAGTATAAAAACCAAAATGCACATAATCGAGTTTCTAGAGTAAGAGTTAATCTAAATCTCGTTTAGGACAATTCCATTTTCAAACACTTGTTGAACATCATCAAGTTACAAGCTGTTAAAAGTGTCCTACGTAATATCCTTTGTGATATTTTCCAGAAACATCCGAGTGATCTTTTAGTATTCACAATGAAGATGGAAATCCTGCTTGAGCCAGCATCAAAAACAAGCTTTGATAGGTGAACTTGCGAGATTCTATATGAATCAAACTTTTAGGACTAACTGGATATCGATTGGTCAGTAAATGAATTGACGGTTGTTGAAATTTTGATAACTTGACACTCTCACGATGTGTTACAAAAAAATCTTTCACGAGTGACACGTCGATTGATTTTTAAAAATCAATTTTCTCGTTTATCACTAACGTAAACCTGCAGGTCAAACGGTGGTAACGGCAACCTCAATCCCATTCAAATGCTCAATCTACGAAGACATACTATCTAGAAAGCTCAAGATTTAAAGACAAAGACTTCCGCAAACTCTGAAATAAAGCTTTCAAGATAATGCAATAGTATGAGCATGTTGGTCAAAGACACAAGATCGCAAGATGGCTTAGCCGATCGCAAAGCATGAAGGAACAAGATTACAACGAAGACAAAGACCAAGAACACTCGAGCTTAAACGACAAAAGCAATCTCACTGATCTCATGAAGGAGTGTCATCAATGAACTCACTTCGGGGGAGATTGTTAGCCTCAATTTTATTGAGTCAATAAAGGAAGCTCGTTCCCGTGTTCAAGACCTCACTTCGGGGGAGATTGTTAGCCTCAATTTATTGAGTCGAACAAGGAAGTTCGGTCACTCTACGATGGAGCTTCGGTCTTTAATTAGTTAATGTTGTAATAGGAAAGTATCGGGAATCGGGCTCGATAGTTAATCTAATATTGTATATGTTTTGGGTTTAATCCCAAGCAAAACCCGAGCCCGGGTCCTAGTTAAATATCCCGCGCGTACCTTTAACGTGACGGGGTATATAAACTCTTTTCTATTTAGAAAAGAGTAAGTTGTTCATTTCTAAAATAATATCTTTTCTCTTTTCTCTCTCATCTCTCTCTCTCTCTTCTTTCTCTCTCTACAAAAACAACTCATCTCCTCATCTCTTTTCTAGTTATTGATTCGTGTTATGAAGTGTTACGGGATCCTACAAAATTAATGTTCTAAATTTAACTTATTCATATGGATTTATTCATGATTTCTTCTAACAGTTTTCTTGGAGCTAATGAAAGTTCCACGTTCAAAAGATAAACTCAAAGTATTATCTTACAAGTTACAATTTAGTACACATGTAGTAAGAAGATATTGTTTTCATGCAATAAAAAGAGTACATAAAAGAAAATACGAAATACATTAACAGAAATACGAGATACATTAATTGAAACACATAAAAGAAATAAATAACATAAATAACGTCTTCTTGAATTATTCCTCTTCATCGATAAGATCGGCCAAGTTCATTGCTATTTCTTCCGCGTGTATTTGTTCTTCAACTTGTTCCAATTCGCCTTCAAGTGGTGATTGGTGTTGAATCCGCTCCATGCTATCGAGGTGGTCTTTGAGACAAATGCAAACTTCGACCGAAGTGGGAGTGAGTTTTGTTCTTCGAGGTGATATAACCCTCCCACTTACCGAGAAGGCGGATTCGGAAGCTACCGTACTTGCTTGAACCGAGAGTAGGCCACGAGCCATGGCGGCTAAAATTGGAAATTGAGATTCTTGTGTTTTCCACCAACCTAAGATATCTAAATTATTAAACTCTTCAATGGTCATTTGACTCAAAAAGTCAGATGCTCCATACAATTAAACGTTTGGATGACACAAGCTAAAATAGCATAAAGATTTTCACCGGTATGAAGGTATCCAAACAATTCAAAGTCAATTGTACGCTTCATCATTTCCCACGTTTTGGGATTTACCCAATATGCGGTAACACAAAGATACGAATCCGATGAACCATGTGGAGCGGTCCAAACACCACATGTTAAATTTACACCGGTTTCTAAATTTTGAAATCCTAAAATCAATTCATTTTTTGCTTGAGCCCACAATTTTATACAATCACGTCTAAGGGTAGCTCGACTTACGTGGCAATACCGAGGTTGAAGCGTTTCTTTGATAAGATCGGTCATTCGTCGATTGTCGAAGTGATCAAACGACAAGGTTTCTTGAATCACAAATTTCGCCATCCTATCTCGAACCCGATCCGCCTCGTATTGCCACAACGACCCATCATTTCCCATGGTTGTTTGACTAGAACTCGCCGCCGCTTTCACAACGGGACAACTTTTATTCATGTGAGTTCTCAACGTAGAGTTCGAATCTGTTTTGAAAAAATGGCTACATTTCTTACATCTCGCTCTTTTCGAATTGTCCGACATCACACACAAATCGTAGTTTACCCAAATCTCCGGGTTTCTTTTCGTCGTTGTGACTTCAACCACGGTAAGTTCGGTTGATGATTCTGCAACGAATGACATTTTTTAAGAGTGTTTTTTGGGTTTTTAGAAAAATTCTTTTTGTGTTTTGAGACTGTGTAATTTACCCCAACACCCAACCCTTTTACTTATACTAAAATAATGTGTATGAAAAAATTAAAATTTTGAAATTTTGAAAATTTACCGGTTGAAAATTTGTAAGTATGATAAACAGTATTTGGTACTACCTACCAGTCTATCACTAGCTCTAAACTCTAAGCTCTAGCTCTAAACAATATTGGTACTACTTATTAGACTGCGAATGGTCTTCTGCTTATTAAATGACATCTAGTATTAGCCTCTACCCTCTACTTATTAAATGACATCTAGTATTAAATGTATGAAATATAGTTATTAAATATGGCATGTCCTTTAGTACTTCTTTAGTTTCTTAGTCTGCATTTGGTTAGAAAATGAATACAACAAACGTGGGCAATTCAATATTTCAATGACACAATGTCATTCTGAATTTGAAAATCACATGTCACATATTAAATATGGCATGTACCCTTTAGTACTTCTTTAGTTTATTAACCTTTCTAAAAAAATTGGTTTATAAACTGGTTCATAAACCGGTTCGGTTCAAACCCGGTTTTAAACCGGTGGTATTTAAAAAACATGAATCGGTTCATAAACCGGCGGTTCAGTTTGGGTTAAACCGGTTTTCAAAAAACCGATTTAAAAAAAACCGATTTCAGTTTTTTTTCCGGTTCGGTTCATAAACCGATTTTTTTGCCCACCTCTAGACCCAACACTCATTAAATGCATTCGAGTTGACCCGTACAGCTTTTTAATAAACCGTGACAAAACTTTTACTCATAGTCTCAGTGTCTCATGATTACCATTAGGCAAGAGGCTCTTTGGCGATAGTATTTTGATTGTCCCAAAAATAAAAATAAAAATTCAAATCACAAAAAGAGAGGTGATATAGTACATCTTTTTCTTCTAATCTATATACGTATCATTTTATGCAAGCTATAAAACACACTTTACAACATGTTTGATCTGTTGACGTTGTATGAAAAAAAACGGACTCATATATCCCTTCCTTTACAAATTATTATTTAGGCTTTCATCAGATACTAGCAGGGTAACCGTGCGTTGCAGCGACGGATACCCAGAAATAAATTTCAATAAAGAATATTTTTTTAATTTATTACATTTTTTATCACAATAAATTTATAGATGTTAGTAATTTGATGTCGCATATTTTAACTCTTTAACCAATGTTAATTTTTTCATTATAAAATTGTGATTATAAATATTTTACTGATCAGTGTTTTTTTCGTTGTTCAATATGACTATCTATAATCTATAATACATATAAAAGATATTGATATATCTTTCTTCATTAAATATTTAAGTAATACAAGTTTAAAAGCTTATTGTACAAGTCAATTAAACATTACAATCATATTTTTAAATTTTAAGTATTACATATTATATAGCTTATGGTACAAATATTTAATCCACTCCTAAACTTAATTTTAGTTAATACATATTATAAAGCATATGTTACAAATATACATTAATTAAAGTATTAAACACCTTATTAATGTTATTTTTAAAATATCTTCAAAATGAGAAATACATGTTATTATACATATTTTACAAACTAATAAAACACACACAACTTCATAAAATTTATATGCTAACAAGTTGATGGTACATATGATTTTAAAAACCGGATCGGACCAATGGGAGGAACGGTGGTAACCGGGAGGAACCGGTATAAACGGATGAACAGGGTCGGATTAGGATCATTTTCTTTATTGTTCTCCGGTTAATCGGTTTATCATTTTTATTTTGGTAACGCCTAAACTTTAATAATAGGGTACCCGTCGCCGCAACACGCGGATACCCTGTTAGTTTGATTTATATAAAACTAAGCTTTATAAATATGTGTTCAAAAATACATTTTTTTTTGCTTGTGTTATAATTAAAATAATAACTTAGTAACTTTCTTAGTTTGTATCATGTGTTATATTAGTTGTACGTTTGAGTAAGAGCGTATTTCTAATATTAGCATTAATTATATGTGTAATAGTTGTAAACAGGGCTTTAAAACTTGTAATGTTTAAAATTAAGTTTAATTGTGCATTACAAGTATTGTACAATATGCTTTCAAAGTTAAAGTACTTAATTTTTTAAGAAATTTAATGAAGAAAGAGAGTCATTTTTGTTTTACTAAGACCTTTTAGTTTAAGGATATAGAGTTTAGCGACTAAATAACAATCTTTTCAGGGCCCATTTGGTTTCACATATTTAAGAGAGGATTGGGATTTCACATTAAAATATGTTGTTTGGTAGTTTTATTACTATTCGGTTTAGACTAAATTCAAAATATTCAACCATACTCAAAAGGAGGCTATCTGCCATCTTTTTAGGATTACTAGACGAGTACTCGTGCATAGCACCGGTAATTTTTAGCTGCAGATAATTAACGATATGCGATATTGTAGTAAATATTTCTTATAACGTTCAAAATAAGCGTTTTTCTAACAAAAATATTAAGAATATCTGCAGAAAGTACCCGTAAGAGTTGAGAAGTGAAAGTGAGGGTATATTGAGAAATTATTTTTTGTTGTAAAATAACATTTGTGTGGGGAGATATGAAATGGTTTGTGTGGATTTATATGGTGGATGCGGTTACACATTTTTAATAATTATTATCGATAGTAATGATTTTTAACAGTTACACTTTTTAATAATTATTGAAGCCGTTACAATGATAAATTAAATGGGCTATTATAATGTTATAAAGGTATTGATGACTGAATTTATTATTCAATGTTACAATTTATTGTGTTTAATATAATAAAATTCAGTTTTTATTCCTTCCTAAAATACATTCAGTTTTCACTTTTCACATTCATATTCAAGAATTGTAGCAATATCCTTAGTATAGAAGTATAGATAGATAAAATCACAATATTTATTTCCTTCTTTTTCCTTCTTTATTTAAACCCAAGTCACAAATAAAAACAAAAAATAAAATAAAATTAAATATGAATATATGAATCTTTGATAAAGTCAAGATCATGAAAACTCTAATAGCACAACATATAATTTCGCTGGCTTTCTTCTTTTCTTTTTGCTTTTTCACTCATGGACCAGCTAGACCTTTTACTTTATGACTTATAATAGTGGCGACATTCGGTGGTAGAGGGGTTTGGTGGTGGTAGGTTTCGATGTTGATGGGGTTACAATCATGGATGAGCTCGTTGGTGGAGGTGAATGGTGGCGTAGTGGTGGAGTTGGTGGGGGAATGGAGTTTATAGGCTTCATGAAACCCGCTATGCAAGGTTGCAAAAAAACCAACATATACATACACATTCTAAAAAAAATATCATACTTTCATCATTAGCATTTTGAGAAAAGGAGGCATATATCTTTTAACCAATGTACGAACCATTAATCCATAAATAGTCTTTCCGGACCCCAACCATTAATCCATAAATAAATGCCAATAATAAATAAGAGTCAAGAAGTAGCTAATCAGCCAACCAACACCAAACGACGTCGCATTCAACCCCCCAAATTAAATTCAATAAATTTTTTATTTTTATTTTTATTTTTGGAAAGGCAAATTAAATAATTTTTCATAACAGCCCAACAGCATAGTACTACACAAAGTAGCATACAATAATAACTTCCGATGCCACAAATCATGACCACATCATTTAAATATAAACTCGTGTTTTAAAACCTTGTAATATCACCAAACAAATGTAAGTCTTTTTCATTGTTTAAGGTTATGTTTTTTTGTATGGTTATGGTTTCTTATGTTTGCATATGTAATGTTTGATGAAATGTTTGTGTGAAGATGGGGAAGAACAAGAGAGTTATGTTGCCTGTTACTGAAGTTGATTTGACTAAAGTCAAATATGATCCTGCCCAAATTGAAGGTCTTTTCATCTACTTTCAATAAACTATAATTACTTTTTGTTGTGTTTTGTGATGTTTAAAATGCTGGGTTTGTTTTGTAGCTCCACATATAACTGGCTCATGGTTGAAGTTTTTCGTCAAGTTTGTCGAAATGCCATTGTTTGGTTCTTTGATTATTGGTCATTTGAAGAACCAGAACAAAATGAACCAGGTGCGTGATGATCAAACTAGTATAAGTTTTCGGATCCAAAATGTGTTTAGTATCAACCATATTGCTTATTAAAGTTGCTCAATTGTGGTGTATAATAAGACTTCAAACGCATCATTCAAAATACTTTTTTACATTTAAAAGAGATCAAATAAACAGTTTGGATAAGCAATCCCAAATATCCTTAAAACTGCTTATATGGCGTATAATAATGCAATAAGGAGAGAAGCAAATTTAATAAGCAATTCCAGACACCCCTTAAAATTTGAATAGATTCTGAGACTAATCCATGTTAGCGTGACTTCTTTGATCATACTGGGACTTTATTGCTTTTTCTAGATTTAGCTTATCACTGTTTTTATCCTGGAAAAAAAGGACCTGCATGTCTGTATCACTTGGTTAAGGTTTTAATATATGATATTATTGAACAAGGAATGTGAGTAAAACCACACACGAAAATGGTCAGATGTGCTATACTAACAAGGATAGTCTTATAGTCATGTTATACGTTCTATTGCTCTGAGCAAAGGTTAACGGAATTAGAAAATAGAAGCTAAATGTGTGATTATTTACGCATTTACTTTGAATATTAAACAGATGTTAAGAGATACTGTGATACCAGAACCACCAATGTTCAGACCCGAGTTCCCTCCTCAAGGTTTCACCTCCTTTTCATATAATTTCCGTGAATAAATTTAGCTGATTCTGCAAGCTCAATTAACGATTCCACAAGCATAGAAGTAATCTATTCAGTTTGAACTGATATTAGAACCAGAATCTGGGGTGGTTTTTCTCAAAGAGGATGGAAAATCTGAAGAGCGAGTTGAATCAGCCGTGAGATGTCTTCCCCATTATGACCCCGCTAGCAACCACAGTTCAGACTCAACTCCATTTCGCTACTGGAAGATTCGTGATTTTGCGTATTTTTACAGGCAGAAGCTTACAACCCCATCAAGGGTAGGTTGCCTATGAGTCACCCCTTGTTTTTATCCATTTATCATGTGAAAAAAATGATGTATGTCCATGTTCATTGAATAGGTTGCAGAACATGTCATTTGTGCAATTGAAGAGTTTAGTAATAAGAAGCCCCCGACTCCTCTACTGATTTCCTTTAATGCTGAGGATGTAAGAAAGCAAGCTGCAGCTTCCACACAACGGTTTGAGGAAGGTACTTATGTTATTATATTGAAATTGATACCTAACCCATCACTAATCTTAGTTAATTTTAGATGTGGCATAAAGGGTGGTTGGGTAACGGTTCAAAACAGGTAGGTTTGTAGTATGGGTCAACCCGAATCAATTATTAGTCCTTTATAAAAGACTCTGTTAAAGATGATTTTGGAATGTATTATTTCAATGACAATCTATCTTCTGAATGCAGCATTCTTTATACACTTTGGCCTTTGGGCGACTTTCACCCATTTGACCCGTTTTCATTTATATGTATTTCCTCGTAAAATATATACGCGCTTATCTGGCACTTAACTTGTTTGAGATAAATGTAACTCGAAATGATCCATTTGTCTTTAAATTGGTCAAATTGGGACATTTAATGATAATTTTGGCCATTGGATATTGCAGGAAAGCCGTTGTCAATATTAGATGGTATATTTGTGGCAATCAAGGATGATATAGATTGTTATCCACATCCATCTAATGGTATATAACTTTACATCCAACTTTAAACTTACATATATAAATTTAATATTTGTATCGCTTATATCAAGTTTGCAATGAACAGGTGCAACAACATGGCTTCATGAGGTAAGAAAGGTTAAGAAGGATGCAGTTTCTGTATCAAAGTTACGAAGCTGTGGGGCAATATTGGTCGGAAAAGCTAATATGCATGAAATGGGCATGGGAACTACCGGAGTTAATCCAAACTATGGGTAAGGTGTATATGGCGTCTTTTAGGTAAAACAAACAATAAGTTACTCCTTATACAATCATAATAATACAAAAAAAAAATTATAACAGAACTGCTAGAAATCCACATGATCTGGAAAGATATACGGGTGGATCTTCATCAGGCCCAGCAGCTATTGTAGCTTCTGGTATATGCTCAGCTGCACTGGGAACAGATGGTGGTGGTTCGGTTCGTATTCCTTCTTCTCTTTGTGGTGTTGTGGGCTTGAAAACAACATATGGACGCACCGATATTAAAGGGTTAGCTATCTATTTCATATTCGTTGACTTTTGCTTCGTGGTAATGGTCAAATGATCCTCTTAGTGGTGTAACATATACCGCAGTGCATTATGTGATGGAGGTACTGTAGAAATTATTGGCCCTATCGCATCCAGTGTTGAAGATATCATACTGATGTAAGTTAAATTGTATGTTTAGGTTCCATACCGCATATGCTCAGGATTTGTTATTAACATATTAACAATTATTAGTATGGTTTATTATGTCCAACAGCTATGCAGCAATCTTAGGATCCTCAGCTGCTGACAAAATCAGTCTGCATCCGGTAATCAAATTGCACATTTCTTGATCGATTCACAATATTCATTTATGTTGGAATGTAAATATCTATGTGTATTTTATGCAGTCCGTCCCTTGTTTGCCTGATCTATCATCACATGAGAATTCCAGTGTTTTGGGATCATTGCGGTTAGGAAAGTATACTGAGGTGGGTCCCTCTATATTTTGTATTTTCTACTCTTCATGAAATTGTTTTGGATATTATGTACTCAATTTGTGGCTGTTCTGCAGTGGTTTCACGACGTGTTCTCACCTGATATATCAAATAAGTGCGAAGACGCTCTTAGCATGTTTTCAGAAACTCATGGTTGCAAAGTAAGCTTAAATATGTTTTTATACAAGTAATTTTAAGAATCTTGCACTCTCATATTAATGCATGCTTATTCATTTTTGGTTTAATATTTACAAATTTGGCGGTTGAAGGTGGTAGAGATTGTAATACCGGAGCTTGACGAGATGCGAACAGCACATGTTGTATCAATTGGTTCTGAAGCAGCAGCTTCATTAACTCCTGACCTTCAGGATGGGTATGTTTATAGTTTGTTTAGTGTGTGCTTTTTGTACAGCAGTTATATACAGTTTATAACTAATAGATGTTTCCTCTTATCTTAAATAGGAAGGGTACGAGACTTACATTGGATTCACGCATTAACTTTGCACTTTTCAACTCATTTACAGCTGCAGATTATGTCGCTGCCCAACGCCTCAGGTGAGGCTAACAATATAATACTAAGATATTTTTGTACTGGTAATTTCAATGTACTAATAAACAGGTACAAGTAGCATTTATATATATTAATACGATTGCAGGCGCAGGATCATGTATTATCACACGGAGATTTTCAAGAACGTGGATGTCATAGTTACTCCAACTACCGGGTATGCTTCACTAGTGTATCCTTGTGTACATTGAATCTATGTCTTTTTTGTTGATATTAGTCATTCAAGCATGAAATATGTATAAAACGTATTATCTTTTTCGTTCTCATGGAATCATGGGGTTTAATAGTTTATTTCATGTGATCTGTTTTTTTTTCTTTTTAGCATGACGGCTCCTAAAATTCCCAAAAGTGCACTTGAGTTGGGCGAGTCAAATATAAAGGTTACAGGTGAGTTGACTAGTGAACTTGCATTTTTATAAACTCAGTTGGTAAATTTTTAAAGAATTACCTATTTACTGCTAACGCCATATATAATTTCCAATACATGATTGTGAAGCTATTTATCTCGTCTTTCAGGCAATCTGATGCGTTTTATCATAGCAGCAAATCTTCTTGGTTTCCCAGCTATTTCTATACCTGTAAGTAATTACTGTTTCTTTGTAGTAATAACCGGAAACACATTGAATATCATCTGTATTAACACTTTAGATCATCATTTACATATGTTTTGCGGTGAACTTATTCACTTGTAGGTTGGTTATGATAAGCAAGGACTTCCAATAGGATTACAGATTATAGGCCGTCCATGGGCTGAAGCTACAATATTGCATTTGGCTGCTGCTTTCGAGGTATATAGATTATAAGAAAATCTTGGTATTCAACAATGAAATGCAAAATAAAAACTCGTTGAATATATGTATTACTTTTCAGGGACTGCGTGTGGAGACAAAGCAGCCTGCCTCGTATTTTGACATCCTAAAAAGAAACTGAGATGCAAGGGCCACTTGCGTTTGATGTTGTATTTCTTTTCTGGGAATCATTACTGGAAGGAGGCGTATAAACTTGTCTGTTGACTAAAAAAGATGATTTAAATATCATCATCCTTCTTATGTAGAGACAAATTAAGACATGACTTATCTGTGTTCTTTTTTGTTAAGTTTGGGGAGTTTGCACACTCGTGTCATCATATTTTGCTTATATGGTACGGTAAACCTTTCAAACTTGTTCTTATTGTGTTTCCAGTGTTAAGAGAATAACTGAACATATGTTTTAGGCAGATGTCGCAATGTCATCCTATTTACTCTTCCGGTGCTCAAATGGTGGAAAGGTTCATTTGCTTTATTGAAAAGTTTATATGTTTACACAATATCTTTTATTTTGATTATGTTTAAAACGAAATTGGTTGTAGTTTTTTTTTCCCATTTTTGACAAGTTGGACTGAATTTCTGGTCAACCTGCAAATATCAAAAATTTCAAAAATTACCTGTTTTAACCCGTTACTAAATCCACCTTACCCACCCTTTTTTTTGAACATCCTTACCCACCCATTTTGGTACCTGTAATTTCAGGGCATCATTGATTTAGTTAAGGAACACAAGGGCTGTTGAGCTCCACTGATTAAGCCATAGAACCAGTTAAATATCAGTTTCGGTGCAAGTATTTTTTTTATTGATGCCGTTGTTATTAATAGCAGCGTATATTCAAATATTATAGAGTACAAGGTTTAAATGCTTACTTTTGAAAACATTACCACCTTTTGAACAACTTAAGTACCTTAACACTGATCCATCAAGCAACACGGCGTGAGAGTACACTGTCGAGAACAAGTCTACCATGGGTTAAAATACACAAACAATTAAGACGACATTTTAATTTGAACTGGAAAATGTACCAAGTATGCAATGTTCTTTTTTTATTTATTTTATTTTTCATGAAAGGAAAATGTCCAAAGAATGCGTTAAAATTTCCAATTCCATGCGTTAAAGGCTTCAACTAAACCTGAGATTACATCGCAACACTTTCAAGACGAGCTCCAACAATTTGTGAACGAAAACATCAATTAAGCCCCTCCCTAAACATATTGCAAGTCTTATGCTATCCAATTTACACAACTCTACTTCACCATTAACTAAAGACTCAAATCCAACATTCAGAAAAACAGGATCCTAAAATGTCGAATCACAGGACGGCAAATTGGACATTTGAGCAGATGCACATTATTTTGAAATTCAATCATAGCCAAAACTGTTTTTTGACAGAACACATGGCCACAATCAAACATCACCGGGGGGTTCGCCTCACTACTTTCTTCATAAGACACTGGACAAGTAAACACTGGATGAAACTGAAATTCATTTCCCAGTTCTATCTCCATCGCTCCATCTTTCAAAAGGGTTGGGAGTACTTGAGCTCCGGCCTCTAGGGTCACACTCAACGGGTTCTTTAACGACACCCCTATCAAATTACAAAACTGTTTAGTAAGCTCTTTTACTAAATCATCCCATTTATCCGGTGAAAATAACTTTAAATAAGGTGAAGTTTCCAACTTCCCGCACCACAATAAACTACCCATGAGTTTCATAACCTCTGTGCTGCGATTTGAACTAAATGGCTTAAGATGAGCGTTGAAGTAGTTCATTGCATCAGATTTGTTTCCTTTCTGAACAATCTCCAAATACTGAAAACGGTGAAGTTCAAACACAAGTTTTGACCCATTTCGATTAATTTTCTCACGGTTGACCAAAACCCAAGTCAAAGCAGGCTCCAATTCTCTAGCTCTCAATGCTGTGATAATGTAACGCATCCGTGTAAATTGGGTCCTCAATGACACATTGTCCGTTACTTGAGATTCTTGTAAGAAAACATCAGCGATATGAAATAGACCATCGTGATATAGTGAACTTATGATAATTTGATTGATTGTCTTATAGTCAAAGTCAACATCCGCGTAAGCCTTTGATACATCATTATCAAACAATTTACCCAATATTTCCTGGTATTTAGTGAAACTCTCGTGTAGCTCGTTTCTTGATTGCTCTAACTGTTCCTGTGGCCAAATCATCTCGAGCTTTTTCTTTAGATCAGTAAAGACTGATTCATGATCAATGGAGGGTTCATCAACTAACTGAATCTTGTTAACCGCTTCTTGAATCTCGTTTTCAACTTGATCAATGGCTTCATTGTAACCAAAAGTTACTAATTCTTGATTCTTAACAACTTCATCAAGAACATCTCCAAGACTTTTCATATCCATACTAAAAAACTTTCTGCACAAAAATCACATTTCATTCAGTAAATTAATTGACGAAACGAACACTAAACAACTAAAGCTCACTTACATGCATGATTAATACAACTTTTGATTTAAATTAAATTTGTGATGATAGGTATACATGCATAACATAATAACAAGTAAGATATAAAATAAAAAATGCAAATAACCAACGCAAAATGTAAAACTTTATCGCGTCAAGATTTAGAATGCAAGAAAAACGCGAAACTGAACTTTTCATTTTAAGAATCGTTCATGCGTCGAAGAAACTTACATATCGAACTTCCGAGAGAATGTTCTATGCGAGTTTGATCAGACTGAAATTTGGCGGGAAAGTTGGGTAGCAGGTGAGTTAGTTGGTGTGATTCTTGAAAATAGATGGACGTTATAAAGATTGATCAGATTGAAACTTTCATCATATACTCTCGTATATAAGTTTCTTTGAGTAAACTGCAAAACACTATCCGGTTTGCACTTACTCACACAATACTGTCAGAAACTTTTGGCAGTTTACATCCTTCGTTAGACAAGCGTTAGACATAATACATCCCTGAGGACGAACGATGCAAATATTCTTCCGTTATCTTCTGACGAGGGATTTATTTTGCAAATATTTTATTTTATTTTGTTTTTTATTATTTTTTATGTTTTATTTTATTTTTTGTTTTATTTATTATTATTTTTTTTATTATTTATTTTTATTTATTAATTTTATTATTTTTTTAATTTCTTTTTTGTTTTTTTATCTTTTAGGTAGGTTTTTCTCCGACGTTATTATACGTATTGGTACGTAGAAAAACGAAATGTATCAAAAAGTATACAAACGTATTTTGAAGGTTTGGTTTCAGTTTTGGTCCTTGGTCGAACTAAAATGACTAAAATACCCCTCCGTTCTTTTACAAAAATCGTTCGTTAAGAGGGGTATTTTAGTCATTTTAGTTCAACCAATGACCAAAAGTGAAAACAAACCATCAAAATACGAACTGTTTTTGCAATTTCAAAATTCGATGGACCAAATCTGCAATTTGACCAAACTACAAAGACCATTTTTGCAATTCTCTCTATTAATAAAATAAAAAAACAAAAAAAAGGGCCAATAGTAATAATAATATTAATATTAATAATAATAAAAAATAAAACAAATAATAATAATAATAAAATAAAAATAAAATATTTGCAAAATACATCCATGTGGTTTTCTCACACAATACATCTCTCGTCAGAAGATAACGGAATAATATTTGCGTTTTTGGTCCTCATGGATGTATTATGTCTAACTTTTGCCTAAAGAAACGAAGGATGTAAATTACCAAAAGTTTCTGACAGGGATATATTGTGTGAGAAAGTGCAAACCAGAGGGATGTATTTTGCAGTTTACTCGGTTTCTTTTTAGGTGATATTACAATAATGCCCTTAAATTGTATGTTTGGAAACTAAACGAAATTTTTTATCTGTTCAGTAAATTATTATATTCAAATTAACATCTGTGAAAAGTAAAAAAGAGATGGTAAAAAAAATAGTCTTAATTTTTTATATAATTAACAATTACTTTTGTTTTACTTGTTGGCTTTTTAAGTAACACTGATAAAGAGACTTATTTACTTTATACATTGAAAATTTACAAGTAAACATATGAAGTACTTAAAATAATATTTGTTCAATTTGCAATCATAATGTATACAAGTATAGAAAAATTGCCGTTTAAAAAAAAGTATAAAAAAATGTTAATCTGTTTAAACCTATACTTATGGAAATGCAACTATCTTTTGATCTTGTTTGAGTCCCATGAAGCTAAATTGTTTGATATTCTTTTGGTAGCATGTAAAAGGTTTTATCTAGCTAATCATACAACATTTCTATGAAAGCATAATACTACAAAGACTGCAGACCTACAGTTTATATTCCAGTTTCCGTGTGTTAAAGAGTTTAAGTAACTTTGAGATTCTAGTGGCACTTTCAAGTTGAAATCGAACGATTTTTCAATGAAAACATCAAACGTATGTTTGAAGACAAAGCATTTGGCGACATTTGAACGTTCTCAGTAAGTCGGTAGGTTACTTTCTTCCCATGTCTATTTAGTGAGACTGAACAGATTTTTTAACGACGCTCCTATCCTCAAGAAGCTCCCAGACCACATTAAACAACACTTAAGCTTTCATACATCTTTTCCTAAAAAGATCCAAATATGGAAGATGGGGAAATTTGACCCATTTTGAGTAAGTTTCTTACACTTGACCAAGGCCCAAGTCAAAGCAGGTTCCACATTTTTAGCTCTCAACACCTAGATAATGTGATGCATATTTCTATATTGGGATCTTCATATATAAGGATCAACTATGTTACCCAATATTTGGTAAATATACTGATACAGGCGGTGTTTGGGCTTTTGCATTTGAGACTCTTTATGTGCTCAATAAGTACAGTTTATTTGCTTATTAAAAACAAGCGCATAAGCACTTGAATAAGCAATCAAAAACACCCGCATGCTTACAAATCAGAATATAAGATTTCTGTCAAAACTATACGCCAAGAAAATAGATTTTGAAGCAAAATATACAAAGACCAAACCTTATTCTCCTATCATTCTTTTTCCTGATTCAACACATTCAAGAATTTGACTAAATTTGAGATTATATCGCAACATTTTCAAGTTAATATCCAACAATTGTTAACGACAGCATCAAGTAAAGCCCAAACTAGCGCATCAAAAGAAATATGATACATTGACATGACTACAACTACAGACTCAAATCTAACATTCAGAAAAACAGTTCGGTACACTCAATCGTTACTGTACCATCTTCATCTTTACGAAGACTTACGCAAACTGGACACTTCAACTCCTCTCTGAGGTAATTTGACAATCCGTAGATTGTTCCCAAACTTATCACATGGTGACATGGTAACATGTATGGTATAACACTTTCTTCTCCACTCACTGGACAAACAAATACGGAATGAAACTGAAATTCACTTCCTAAATCTATTGCCACCGGTAGCTTCTTCATTGTCTCCCATTCTTGTTGATTATTCAACGACATTACGCGTGTCAACTTCAAGAGGGTTGGGAGTGCTCGAGCTCCAGCCTCTGTAGTCACTCTTAACAGATTTTTTCCTATTATGCTAAAAAACTGGTTGGTCATCTCTTTGACTAATTCCTCCTGTTTGACTTGTGAAAATAAGTGAGAAGCATATGAATTTTCTGGCTCTACGCGAAGTGCCATCCAACCCAAGAGATCATTTAACTTGTTTTGGTGAGTTCTTTTGAACGGCAAAAGGTGATTTTCAGCGAATTCAAATGCTTTGTCTTGTTTTTTACTATTTTCTAGAAGTTTCAAGTAATGAAGACCACAAATGTCAAACTCAAGATTTGACCCATTTTGTTCAAGTATATGCTGGTATTCGGAAACCATAGTCAAAGCTGGTACCTCATTTCCAGCTTCGAATGCCTTGATAACCTTTTGTAATCTTTGAAATGCTGATCTCAAGGGATCGATGTCGGGTTCTTGAGATTCTTGTATGAAACTATCCGCGACATCATCAAAACCTTCATGGTAAAGTGAAGTTGTAATGACTTGATTGACTGTGCCGGAGCAAAGTCAACGTTTCCGTATGCCTCTGATATATCAGGATCAGCAAATTTAGACAATATTTTCGGGTTCTTGGTGAAGCTCTTGTTTAGCTCTTTCTGTGATTGTTTAAACCGTTGATCTCGTGGCCAAATCCTCTCGAGCTTTTGCTTCAGATTGGTAATAACTGATTTATTAAGACCTACAGAGGGATGATCAACTGACTGAATCTTTTTTATCGCTTCTTTAATCTCGTTTTCAACTTGATCAATCACTTCTTTGTAACTAGAAGTTACTAGTTCTTGATTGTTAACAACTTCATTATACGCTTCTTTAACTCCTTTAAGATCCATACTAACAGTCTTTCTGCACAAAAATAACATTTCATTGTATAAATACACGAAACAAACATCAAACAACCTTCATATCGGATGATTTCAGTTACATGCATTAACATCTATCTTGATGATGAATAGCTTACACTACATAATAACAAAACATATTTAATCAAGAATGCCAATAACCAGCATGAATAGCTTCTTCATTGTCCCCATTCTTGTTGATTATTCAACAACATTGCGCGTGCCAACTTCAAGAGGGTTGGGAGAAATGCTTTATCTTGTTTTTTAGTATTTTCTAGAAGTTTCAAGTAATGAAGACCACAAATGTCAAACTCAAGATTTGACCCATTTTGTTCAAGTATATGCTGGTATTCCGAAACCATAGTCAAAGCTGGAAATGAGGTACCAGCTCTTATTTAGCTCTTTCTGTGATTGCTTTAACCATTGATCGTGTGGCCAAATCCTCTCGAGATTTTGCTTCAGATTGATAATGACCGATTTATTATGCTCAATAGAGGGATGATCAACTGACTGAATCTTTTTGATCGCTTCTTTAATCTTGTTTTCAACTTGATCAATCGCTTCTTTGTAACTAGAAGTTACTAGTTCTTGATTCTTAACAACTTCATTAAACGCTTCTTTAACTCCTTTCAGATCCATACTAACAAACTTTCTGCACAAAAATAACATTTCATTGTATAAATACACGAAACAAACATCAAACAACCTTCATATCGAATGATTTCAGTTAGATGCATTAACATATATCTTGATGACAAGTAGCTTGCATTAAATAATAACAAAACAAATTTAATCAAGAATGCCAATAACCAGCATGAATCTAATTTCACGTAAACTTTATCATGCCATAATAACAAATTTTGTAAATTTTTTTGTATTAAACCAAAAAAGAATGCAAGAAAAACACGAAACTGAATAACTATTAGTTTCTTATCATTTCAAGAATCATTAATATGGTGAATAAACTTACATATCAAAATGTAGAGATAATGTTCTATGTGAGATTGATCAGACTGTAATTCTTGGCGGGAAGTGAGCAGTTGAGTTAGTTGGTGTGGTTCTTGAGAAAAAAATGGACGTTACGAAAATGATGCACATAGCGATATATATATACCCTTAGATTGTCTGTTTCTTTTCTTTAAGGGCAGATTGTTGGAAGGTAAATGATTAGTTTTAAGTGTGATCAGTAAATTATCAAGTACCTACTGGATAATTTTCATGCGGTTAAGTTGGTGAAGTTGTGGTTAGCACCTTTTGTTTGTTTTCTAACTTTTCAAGTGGCCAAATTTTCTCGCGCTTTTGCTTAAGGGTTGTAATGACTGTGTTGGTATGACAGTGGGTATTAACACACAAAGGACAAAGACTATTTGAAATAGACACTTTATTTTTGATTGCATTGCATAAACATTGCAGAGACATAGCCTTATATAGGCTCATTACAGACTCTTCAACATACCAGATAATAAATAGTGGCCTGTTACAAGGCAACACAAAGAGACTCAACTGACATATTAGACTTTATTGTAGAAAACCACAAGACTACTACTAACTTTAATATTCTTTGAATCATTATTCAACAGACTGATTGTTCAATAGAGGGATGATCAACTGACTGTAGTTAGACATTGCTGATTCTTAAATTTGAACAACTTTATCAAGTCC
>BQNB010015391.1:22704-73349 GCA_026074375.1 Tanacetum coccineum
TGAACAGTGAACCAAACGCACCCTAAAGCTGTAAATCGGAGATCCAAACGCTCCCTTACAGCCTTAAAACCCAGAAACAAATACCCTTTCGGGCGTGTATACTAGCCAAAATAAAAAGGAAAAAAATCATACTAAATCAATAAAAACAAAACAAATTAAAACAAACACAACCACACAAACTTTTTATTAGTTTTTACAAAAATAAGAACCATCCAAACTCATAACAAGGAGAGGTGAAAGTGGTGGTTTCGGTTGGAGACGGAGAAAAACCAAACGCATCCTACTCTATTAAAAACCCAACGCACCCTTGGTGCTTTCAGGAAACAAATGCACCCTGTTGGTGCCAAAAATCAAACGCACCCTAGTAGTGGTGCACGATGGTGATGGCAGCTAGGAGGTAGTGACGATGGTGTTGATGGTGACGAGATGAAGGTGGAGATGGTGTGGCAGGCGTGATGGTGGTGGTGGTGTGCGGCTATTGGAGATGACAGTCGTGGTGGTGGGGAGGGCATGGTGGGGTGATGTGGTGCGTGGCGATGTTGATGGTAGCATGGGATGGCGGCGGTGGTGATGACGGCTGCGAAGGCAGTGGTGGTGAGGTGCGATGAAGGTTACGAGGATGGTGAGGAAATGAAGGTGGCAGTGTGGTGATGATGGCAGCGGCTATGGCCGGAGTTGGGTGGCCGGAATCGGGCCGGATTTCGGTGACAGCGCCGGAAAAATAATTAGAGAGAGGGTGTGTGTGTGAGGCTATGTTATAAATGGTGAAACCCTAATTAGGGTTGGGTATATATACCCAAAAGTTATAAAATAAAGTGTAAATTGTATAATAGTTTAGGGTCAAAATTGTAATTATTCTCCCAGGGACTTAAAACGTAACTGTTTAGTGTATTTTTATAAAGTAGTGGTTCGGGACTGGTTTCGGTAAGTTAACGATTGATTTAAATTACGAAAATTGCGCCATTGTGTTCCAAATAGTTTTTCCCATAAAATTGAGTATTTACATGACTTATTTTATAAATGTTTTTATAAAACTTATTTAAAATATTTTTGTTATTTATTAGGTATCCCGAGTGAGCTTCGTCCGAAAAATAAACTTTAACTTGAGCATTCACGTTTTTAAATAAACGCTTTTGAATAAAATATTAAATAATTTATTAAATATTTTCATTTAATAAAAAGTGATAATTAAATATAAATTTAATTATTTTTGTGTCGGTACGCGTTGTTTTCAAAATTTTACGAGGTTATTTTAATCATTTTTTGCTTGGTTTCAGGTCTCGGGTAAAACTGAAAAGTTGACCGGAATGTCGTTTTACATCAAATTGCTTTAAAGTCTGAGTCGTGAAAACATGATTTAGCGGGTCGTTTTTGATAAGTCAACTTAAGAATAACATATATCTTCTCGTTTTTAAGTCAAATAAGTTTCAAAAATAAATTTGTAAATGAGGGATTCTAATAATATTTATGATTTATTATTTAAATACGTTTCAAAAATTTACCGGCTACGCGGTAATCGTTTTTATGTGACCGCAAAAGGTCAAAAAGTCAAAAAGTCAAATCGGACCCAAAAAGTCAAAGGGTAGAATAGTAATTTAAAATTTTTGAAAATTGCCGGGTGTGACAATCAATTTTAGGTCTTGTCGGTTATTATCGAAGATTCATTGAAGGATTTTTCAAGATCGCCAAATCAATGACCAAGCTAACCGGGAAGAAGGTCAAGTTTGATTGGGTGACAAACAAGAAACAGCTTTCCAACTATTGAAAGAGAAGTTGTGCAGTGCACCTGTCTTGGCTTTTCTGAAGGAGCTCAGAACTTTATAGTTTATTGCAATGCTCCAAATAAAGGATTAGGTGTTGTGTTGATGCAAAATGAGAAGGTGATTGCTTATGCATCACGACAACTGAAAATTCATAAGAAGAATTATACAACTCATGACTTGGAGTTAGGAGCAGTAGTGTTTGCTCTAAAGATTTGGAGACACTATCTGTATGGAACAAAGTGTACCGTGTTCACTAATCAAAAAAGTTTACAACACATCCTTGATCAAAAGGAGTTGAACACGAGACAACGTCGTTGGTTGGAATTGCTCAGTGATTACGATTTCGTTATCACCCGAGAAAAGCAAATGTTGTGGCTAACACTTTGAGCAGGAAAGGATAAATTAAGCCATTACGGGTTCGAGCCTTAGTTATGACTATTGGTTTGGATCATCCTAAGCAAATTTTGGAAGCTCAGACTGAGGCAAGAAAACCAGAAAATCTCGAGGCTGAAGATGTGGAGGTATGCTGGTTGAAACTTCAAGAGAATCAAAAAACCCCAGGAAAGAAAAGTTGGAACCGCGTGCTGACGGAACACTGTGTTTGAATAACAGAAGTTGGTTGCCATGCTATGGTGATCTAAGGACTTTGATTATGCATGAGTCCCACAAGTCAAAATATTCTGTTCATCCGGGTTCCGACAAGATGCATCAAGACATGAAGAAATTATATTGGTGGCCCAACATAAAAGACGGTATAGCCACTTATGTTAGCAAGTGTTTGACGTGTTAAAAGGTCAAAGCTGAACACCAAAAACCATATGGTTTGTTAGTGCAACCTGATAATCCTTAGTGGAAATGGGATAATATCACCATGGATTTTATCACCAAGCTCCCAAGGACGTCGAGTGATTAGGATACCATTTTGGGTAGATGTATACCGACTTACTAAGTCTACACACTTTTTGCTAATGAAGGAAAATGATCCAATGGACAAATTGACAAGACTGTACATGAAAGAAGTAGTCATGAGACATGGAATAACTGTCTTAATCATTTGTGACCGTGACCGTAGATTTACGTCACAGTTTTGGAGGTCAAAGCAAAAGAACCATTCAGACACTAGAAGATATGTTACGCGCTTGCGTGATAGACTTTGGGAATGGTTGGGATAGACACTTACCGCTAATTAAGTTCTCGTACAACAATAGTTATCATATGAGCATTAAAGCTGCCCCATTTAAGGCACTTTATGGTCGTAAGTGTCGATCACCTGTGTGCTGGGCCGAGGTCGGAGATACTCAGCTTACCGGTCTAGAAATTATTCATGAGACAACCGAGAAAATCATTCAAATCAAACAAAGGATTTAAGCCGCTCGTGATCGCAAGAAGAGTTACGCCGATGTAAGGCGTAAGCCCATGGAATTTCAAGTTGGATACAAGGTTATGTTAAAAGTATCGCCTTGGAAAGGGATTATCTGTTTTGGCAAATGGGGGAAGTTAAACCCAAGGTATAAGCAAAAGTGGAAACCGTTGCTTACAGACTCGAACTTCCTCAACAATTAAGCAGGGTTCATAGCACGTTTCACGTATATCCGACGAACCGTTGGCAATTTCGTTGGATGAAATACATATTGATGATAAGCTTCACTTCGTTGAAGAACCAGTGGAGATTATGGATCGTGGAGTCAAGCGGTTAAAGCAAAGCAGTATTCCGATTGTCAAGGTTCGATGGAACTCTAGGATAGGTCCTAAGTTCGCATGGGAACGTGAAGATCAATTCCGAAAGAAGAATCTGCATCTCTTCACAAAGACCGCACTCTCGACAAATGTCGCACTTGAGCCTTGCGGACAAGGCTCCTTTAACGGGGGAAGGCTGTAACAATTTGTTATTTCAGGTCATTTTACGACTCAATTCTTGCCATTATTTATTTTTAAGGTTTTACGCGTTTACTTTTAATTTTCATCGTTTAGTTAAATCGCGTAAACTACAAATCAACATTCAACGTAAACGGACATCAAACAAATAAAAGTTTACGTCAAGCAAGTGTTATATAATTATTACGAGGATAATTTATAGCTTTTCATGTTTTATTTTATTGGTTACATAAAATATTTATGTTTTGCAATAAAATATATTTAAGCATACACGGAAGCACCAATACCTATCAATACTCAAACAAATACCCACTTTTATACCCAATACACAAAATTTAAATCATTTCTATGTTATAAACCACTAAGGGTCGGATCTACATAAAACACACACCAAACCAATTCAAATTTTACTTCCAAATAATGCACATGCTTAAAACCATCAACTAATGTCATCTCATCCACCTAGGGAGGAGGAGAGCACCTTACACTCTTGTACCATTACCACTAAACTCCCTTGTTTTGCAAATGGTTTAGCCGAATACTTTTAGTATAAAAGGATGTACCATGTAAGACTTATACACACTTTCTCAACTAGCAAAATTAAGTAAACATCTCTCTTGTCTCTCTACTCCAACCCACAGCTCAAATTTCATTTTTAGGGTGTCCATAGTTATGATTCTAGCAAAGTTATAATTATACAAGTATCATTAGGGTTATTATATAAGGTGTAGCAAAGTGAATTGGAAGCTTGGGTATTGATTTTAGCAAGGGTTTATTCAAGAATAAACTAAGGTTTTCAAGAAGTATTTAGGGTTTCTTGATAAGTATTTAGGGTTAAATACTTGGGTTTGATTTGTGTATCATCTTCATTCATCTTCTTTGAAGTCTAATACAAACCCTAATATTTTCAAATTATTCATTTACATATTTTATATAATTGTTATAATGTTAATCACCACCTAGGGTTTATTTTATGAGTTTATAAAATATTATGAGCATGAATATAATTCGTTTATATAAGTAACTACAGTGAAATGATGTTTAAAATTCAAGAACATATGCTATACAAGTGTGGATTAATTTATAAAGTCACTTGATAAATTAATTGTTAAAGATTTATTTATAAAGTTTATGCACAAATAAAGTGAGGACATTTTATTTTGGACAAGAATAATGGACATAAACTTGAGGACCTAAAATATGCAAGACTTGTGGTATAAATTAATTTAGAAGACTTGTACAAATTTAATCAAGTATTAATTTATAAAACTAGTTTATAAATTATAAATATATACGGACTGTTTTAATTATTCTGTTAACATTCAAAATTTTATAAATTCTAGAAGTATTTTATTAAAATAGTACATTTCATAAGGAAACCAAGCATATAAAGAACTCGAAAAATGAAGCTATAACGAAGAAGTTATGATATTACCAAGATTACGATAATAAAATATATAAAAATGATTTTATAAAAGTAGTTTTATAAAGACTGGCACTATTTCAGATCTGATAAAAATATATGGATATTTTATGAGGATAGTACATGTTATGAGGATTCCAAGCATATAAGAAACTCGAAAAACAAAGCTATAACGAAGGAGATACGATTTTCGTAAGATTTAAAGTTATAAAAATAATTTTATAAACTGTTTTGAATTTAGTGTTTCGAAACAGATTTTTATCAAATCTGTGGGTATTTTATTTGCATAGTTTATCTCATCATGATTTCATACATATAAAGAACAAGCGAAACGGAGTTAAAATGAGTAAGTTATGAGTTTTTAAAGATTTCAGATAAATGGAAATTAAAAAAATAAATTATTTTTATAAACAATTTTTTGTAATTTTTATAAAAATAAAACAATCTGATAAGAATATAAAAAGTGGTTTACGAGTGTTTTCGGGTTCGTTTGGGCTATAAAAACGTTAAGAAATATTGTAGTATTATTTATATAATATTTATATACGTTTTTAACTTTATAAATATTATTTTATAAAACAATTAAACTATTTATATAATATCATTATATAAACGATAAAAATATTAAATCAAGTATTATTAACAAATAATCAATGTCGGACAACAACAATATTTTTCTTTACGGATACAAATACTTAAACATGTATTTAACAAGTACAATTTAAATATTGTTTTGACTTTTATAAATTAAACAAAAACTATTATGTGGTGATGTAACTCTATAACTTATGATGTTGTATTTATATTAAATACATTATACTCATACGGCCTATAATTAATTAGGTTGCATTCGGATTTCGCGAGACATTTCACATATTTGATTTATATAATCAATTCATTCACTTGAGGTGAGTTCATAGCCATATTTTTATACGATTCTAATGATTTACAATTTCCGGGGTGAGAAACATGCATTGTTTTACATATAGACACAAGTACACTTTAAACAAATTATGAGTTTGCTGAAGTAGTTATAACCCACTATACTCATGAATCATGAACTGTTAATTACTGGTAGTAAGCGTGAATGTTATGAATAGATAAATTTGAGATTGACATCCCCGTTCGGGTGAGTAACGCTTACTAGTTTTGTCGGTACCGAACTAACAGACGTATACCATGTCGGATTTGGATGTTGCGGGTTGAACATCTATACGGGCACATTATTGGCATTAATTTGCATATACATACATGTTGTAGCTTCAATGTCATGAGCTTAGCACATGCGTAATTAAATTATGAGATATTGTCTTTGTTACATGTCTTACACTTGGAAATCTTGTGGTCCTACTTTATACATTACTTAAACCTATGAATTCACCAACTTTATGTTAACATTTTAAAGCATATTTTTCTCAGGTCAATAAGGTACAGGGGCAAGGATACATTGGGGGTCGTCATAGTGCATAATTATTGGTGTGCATTACATTTAGGATATATTTGTTATGTATTAAAATCTTTACATTTTCAAGGATGAACAAGTTAAGCTGTGAGCTTTTGTAACAAACAATTTTATTAAATCCAATGTATCATTTTCAAACGACTCATATAGTGGTCGTTCTCTCATCTTGTGCCATTGATATATGAAGTAACACTCTTATACCCATATTCCGCTGCGACCCTATTTAGGGGTGTTACACTATAGTTTACCAAACTCGGGGTGTTGTTATTTACACGCATAATGCTTTTTATATGAAAAGACCGTTCGATTGAGATTATAGGTGGCAAATGTTGACCCATTTAGTTATTAATGGGTCAATCTCGGTAGTGTCTAACTCAAATGGTTGAAACTACTCCGCAGCGAAGCGCGGGTCAGAAATTATCGTTGTTATACATATTTAGTTTCTTGTCTTGCATTCATATATACATATTGTTATTGATTGATCTCATAGAGACTCGAATCTAAAGTTTTGAAACAATTAGTTGTCAAACGGTAAACTATTCAACCCCCATACCTTACACACCACACCTACACTGAAAAATCATAAAAATGAATTCTTTAACTACAAACAAAATATCAAGCAATCAAATCACATTAGATAATTAGTTACACGTTTCAAACCACGCCCACACTGAAAAAGCATAACAATAAAGCCTTAACTAAAAACAAAATACTAAATAATCAAATCACATTAGATAATTAATTACACCTTTCAAACCACACCCACACTGTAAAGGCAAAAAACAAAAAAGCTGTTTAAGCGTACCTAAAGCAAACAAAGCCCGGAAGGAACAAAATTTCATCAATAGCAGTTTAAAGATTGCATGGCAAAACCAACCACCAACTATATTTAGAAATTGTTGTAGGAATATGTACACGATATATAATATATGTCTGGGAATTTTATTCGAGCCTATGAGACGCACGCATTAATACGTAAACAATTATATTAAATATATTTAAAGTAATATATTTAATGATAAAGCTTAACCAGCGTTAAATATTAATATATATTTAATGGGAAGTATTATTAGTCATTAATAGTTAAGCAAGAGAATAGTATGCAATTATAGAGAAAAGGAAAGTGTGGGAATTGTTTCCTTTTTACGTTGGTTAATTAGTTTCCTAATCTCCAAGAGGAGGTGAAATTGCCTAATTTGCAAGCCAAGTTGCATGGCTATATAAAGAAACCTATGGGATCATTATTTGATATAACTTGAAAATCAATAACCCTAAAAGTCTATCCTCTCTCCCCCTCCTAGCTCGTACGATCGAACCAAACACCCCTAAGGGTTTCAGTTTACGATCGACCCAAACAACCCTCAAAGGGTTTTCGTGTTAATTGATTCAAGAGTCGGGGCGTTTGTATTGCTTTATCACTACTAGTACTAGCATACTTAATTGTTTTCTAAAGAACGTATTGTGTATGTTGAAGTAAAGAGATCGTACTTTAGATCTGTGGTGGTTTTCACATGGTTACTAGATTTATATACACGCGTAGCTTCAAGAATGGTGTTTGTAAATTGCTAAAAGTTACACGCTTCTTGATCCTTTTGTTAATTACATATTCTATATGTGTTTATTTATTCCGCAGCATACTCGTGATTATTAAATGGTTAATTAAATCATAAAACCCAACAGTGGCATCACGAGCCATCATGTAGAATTTGTAATTACAAAGAAGTAAGATTAGATACATTAGGGTTCTTGGTTAATTTTTAAGCCCTTTGGGAGTTGTTAATTATAAAGATTGGATCTTTATTATTGTTAAAATTAATTAGACGAAACCCTAGGATGTATGAAATTTTATGTGTTAAAATTCGATAGTTTAATTGTTAATTGATCGTCTTTTCAAGTAATCAATTCTTAATGGGATTATCCGTGATAAACACATGCATGTTTATCATGGGTAGATATATGATATAAATATTTTTAGTTAATTGTTAAATGTTTGACATGCAATTCGATGATTAAAATATAAAAGATTGAGTTTTTTTAGTTTTCGGATTGTTAGACATGCTGTCACTAAAAAATTCATAAAATATTCATCGTAATTTAAAAAAAATTGAAAATTTTATGGTACATTCATGACTCAGTAGGCTACAACTTTGTAGTTTACTGTAAAAGCTGAGGAAGAACCTAGCTATGTCCTGTCAGGGCCTGTAGTCGACTGAAATTTTCTATTAGCTTTTATGTGCTATGTGGTATATGTTTATATAAGGCTTACGCAATCGATTATGTCGATGGATATGGCCCGATTTATTGGAAGAAGGAGCCTTATGTAAACATGTACACGAATTAATTATTCAACAATTAGAATCATCGTTTTATGAATGCATGTGTTAATTGTTAAGTGTTTAAATAAATGTTATGTGTATTAGTAGTTTATATTTATTGTTTGTTTATAAGTTGTGACTTGAGTAAAAACAAAAGGGTTTTTTGAAAAAGAAAAATATAAACATGACTAATAACTATGAAATAAGATTTATTATAGATTATCAATTGCGAAGTCTTACGAGTCAATTGAGTGTGGTTATCTATAATATTAGGACTCATACCTTAACTTCCCACGACGAGACTTGCAATTTAATAAGTTTATAATGTGTTTTCTATGTTAAAGGGTTAAATTTTATCAATGACGAAATTTGTAAAAGTACTATATTATTTGCAAGACATATCACTAAGTGTTTGAGGTTCATACTCTATAATATCCCTGATATCTTGTAATTAATTAGGAATCGCGAATGGTCTAGGATTTGAATGGTTTTTAATAATTCTTTAATCTTTTCCCGCGATAAAACAAGAACTCTTTAGAATTGAAAACACAGATTGAATTGTCAATTTGTTTTAAGGTGTATTGTCACTAATTTATACACAAAGTGGTATAGAAAATTAAGTGATACACCATAATAAGTAACTTATCAATGATACAAAGATGTATGCATGCTTCTTTATACATATTTGCCGCGTCAAATATTAATACCCTTTTAAGTAAGTTGTTGCCATCCAATTTGTAAGACAACTTGCAATTGCCTTTTGCATCACGTGAGACGTATGTAGATTGCAACCCTAAGATGATTATACACTTTTTGTGAGACATTGGTGTTACATAATCACAGTTCTTGATTGGACGACTTAATCAAGGTAAGTTGGTGAGACCTTATGCTCAAGGCATAGATGTGATAAAACATGCTTACTAGTATATTAATGTAATAAACTAAGTCCCATAATGTTCTAGGAATTGCACCAGTAGAAATTATTAATCGTCAATTACCTTTTGAATACACCATTGCTAGTAGATCAACTGATGTGATGGTGGTATGTCAAGTTGGATCCTTGACCTTTGAAAATTAATTGTTTATATATTTAAACATGGGTGGTTAAATTTCGTCAAGAGTATTATTAAAAATACTAAAATCTTGAACTTAATATGTTTTGTAGATGGCACTACCTGTCTAAAACATAAACCATTCGGCTTTCAGGTCGATGTTTGAATGAGAAAAACTTCTTGGTTCAAATTTCAATGATTGGTTTCGTTCACTCAAGTTGGTCTTAGGAGTTGATAAGTGATGTGTGCTTAAACACACATCATTTATACCCCAGAAAACACTACAAAACGGACTAATAATACTAAAATATGCTTAATTATATTGCAAATATGTTTGTTTTGTGTTGTTATGTCTTGCAGGTACAAAGGATTGGAAACGAAGCAAAAACGGCGACTTTCGGTTAAGATTTGAAGACGTTTACGTGTTTTTCGAGATCAAGACGAAGTCATTAATATTTCCCGAGCATGCCATTGGAAAGAGCATGGAAATTCGAGTCTGACGGTGCCTTCATCTCTTATTGGGCCGACCCGACACCATTTATATGGGTCGGACCTACCCATAATTATTATTAAACCAACTCAGCCCATCTCCTTTTGCTTTGCTGCTGCGGCCCAATTCAGTATATTAAACAAGCCTAAGTCTAAAGGAAATTGAAGTGCTAATCTCGGCCCAGTTATGGAATTGCAATTTTCGGCCCAGAAAATACAAGCCCGAATCCACTTATAGATTTCTACTTTTGTGGGACGCAAGTTATAAAAAGATGGGATAGCAGCAGATTCAAGATATCTATATATATCTTATCTTTCCTTTTCTTTGGTTTTTTTTCATTTGTAGAGTAGATCAGTAGGTTAGATAGATGTAGCAGTAGATGTAGTAGTAGTCGATTAGATTAAATTTCGTTTGTATTTTCCCATTTCTATCTTATGCAATAGTCTAAATGAACTATGTATTGATCCGTTTGATTTGTGGAAGTTCGATTTCTGAATGATATATGTTGATTTATGATTCGAATCGAAGGTTTAGATGAAGAGTTTTTCCAGGTTTGAGGTTGTTATTCGTTTTCTTCTATTTTGCTTCTCCTTATTTTCAGTAGCCAATTAACCACATAAGCAGTCTTATAGCTTATTGATGGTAACTGTTTGGAAAAGGGTGAAGTTGTCTTAATTTCCACTTTATAATTATGCTTATTGTGGTTATCTGTCCATCGATGAGCTTGATTTGCAGGTTTACGAGTAGATTTTGTTCTATTCGGATTAATCAGTATTTAGCTTATCCGTATGTTGCTTATTAGTTTGTTATGATTTAGATTTTGTTTTCCCATCGGATAGCTTATTAAAAGGATTAGAGCATATTGGTTCTATTCAGTTAGTTGGTAGCAGCTTATTTTAGTTCGGTGCTTGTGGCTTATTGATTCAGATTTAAGTCGTATGGTTAGCTTACTTTTTTAGAAACAGTTTTCGGCTTATTTGCTAATCAAAGTATGTTAGCTTATTTTATCTAGCTTAAAAGGATTTCGAAAGAGTATTAAGAGTGGCTTATTGTTTTGTTTTAACTTTGCTTGTTTTGTTTTGATGAAAACGGTTACACACGAGGCGAGGAGCTTACGGGTTGTATAAGCTAGCTTATTTTCTAAGTCTAAAGCTTAGTTATATTTTATTAGCTTATTAGAAAATAAAGTTTAATTACTTTATTATCTATTAAGTAAATAAAGTTTAAATTAGAAATACACTTAGCATTATGTCTAGTTTATATAATCGGGTGGTTTCATTCTTATCGGTTTCGTCATTCAGGTTCTACTTCTTTCTCTTTTCCATATTAATTAGTTATAGTTTAGATTTGCTTAATATTTCTTTTATTATTGTTCGTTTAGTTGCCATGTTTAGTGAGTAGTTTATTTATGCTTGTTAAGTGAGTAGTATTTGCCTATTTAGTGAATCAAGTGTGGACATAAAAGTGATTATCGATTAATAATTTTTGGATTATTTAGATTTGTGTTTTGGTTGTTCGAACGGGCAAAAGCCGTAAGAATAATTAGGCATAAATTTAGTAATTAATATCTTGATAAAAAATCATTTTCAAAATAAACCAACATTGTGAGGAAATGATTTGTTATACGGGTATTGGTTCATTGATTAGTTCTTAGTTCACACTTGAGGATCTAAATACCCCACTTGGCGAGCATATTTGTTTTAGTTATATTTTAGTATTATTTTAGATTATGATTATTATTAGTATAAAAACCAAAACCAAACAAAAGAAAATCAAGCATCAAACGACAAACATAAACGTAAATCTCAAATTCAATTCTCGCCATTGATAGGACATCCAAAAGATTTAATTATCACTTGTCCTCAAGTGATTATTTTATCCAACTGGAAATACTAGATTTATTACTTCGACACGCGTTGTACGATTTTTACGTGGTGTTTCGAGTTAGTGCCTTGAAGATCCTTTCTTCAGAAAGTTTATCTCGTATTTATTAAAAAATAAAAATCCAAAATTATTTTCCTTCTTATTTTATCTTTGTTTTTCTTTTCTTTTATAAATATTTAAAAATACCAAAAAAAATTTAGTTTTATTTTTATTATTATTATCTTTATAAAAATCAAAAATTAAAAATATTATCCTTTATCCTCTTATATCATTTAATTCTTTTCTTCTTTATCCTCTTATCCGCTTAATTCTTCGACATGTCTTCGTATAACCATTTTGGTTGCTTGTGGTGTGAAGGTCCGTTTAATGGTGGAAACTGTCCTGGCTGTAGCAGTGTAGGATCCAGAAATGACTTTGTCTATGACCCAAATCCTTATTCTTATAATGAAACACCCGACTTCTTCAACCAACCTCCACAGCACCAATACGAGACATACTCGTATGAGTTGTGTGGAGATAGTCCTCACTATGGATTTGATTGTCAAACACGAACCCCGCTTGTCTATGAGCAGGACCCGTGTAGCAATCAAGACTATAGTAATGACCAATCTCCATATCATTCTACGAGTTTGCCAGAGCAGTTCTGCTGTTGTGAGATCTGTGGAGGTCTGCATTATAGTTCTGATTGTCAAACTAGGAATCCGCTTGTCTATGAGCATAATCCTTGTAACAATTAAGATTTTCCTATTTAAAAACCACCTCACAGTTCCCACACCCCTCACCACTCCTACCTAAGCGAGTTAACTCGACAAGAATTGAATAAATACATGATCAAATCTCAAGAACAGTTTAACATAAATCAAGAGAAATTTAACATGAATGTTCAAGCTGAAATAAACCGTCTTCAAGAGATGTTGAGCCTTAGAAATTCAAACATGAATCCCCCTGTTGACTTATAGACCATGAAGGGGAGTGATACCTTAACACGAAGGTGCCTTTTTGACGATGACAATAATTCTAAGACATCTTAATATCGCTCAAGTCACACCTCCTGCATACTCACCATCTTTGCCCTTCTTAGCTGCCATGGAGCCTACAGACACCCTCTTAATGGGGGATGAGGTTATTAGCACTATTCTTACATGGGAAATTAACGAATTCATAAAGTCTAGTGTTGATGATCTTGTCCTGATCCCAAGGGAGTCTGAGGTGACATTAGATAGTAATTACGAGTGTGATATGCCTACACCTTTGCCCACCACTGATGTTAGGGAGGATAAGTTTGATATCAGTTTGCCTTTAGGATAACAAGTAGTCAACCTTTTGATGAAGAACATGGATGTAGCTGATTTACCTAGACATTTGTTTAAGTAACTTTTTGGTCTTTTAGTAAAAAAACCTAAGTTCTACCAAAAGAATGTCTGATGAGCCTTTAGGTGATGATTCAAAACCTATATCTTATGATGTGGCTTTCTCAAACTCTCTCTTCGACCTTAATGATGATTATACCTTATGTTATGATAATCCTGTTTTTGATGATGAGTTTGAGGACATTAGTAGTCTGGACCTCCCTGAGTTGACTCCAGTTATTGATGAGTCCACTTTGCTAGTCACACTACCCTTACCGTGTACTGATGTTTTTGGTATTTCTATGTATGATATCGACTTAACTCTACTTTAGGAGAGCATTTTGACACCCTCTCAACGAGGGATAGGGAAATTGACTTCAATCCTAGTAGGGACATAGAAGAACTAGAACATTTACTAGCCGATGACCCTGTCCCAGTCCCAAGAGTGTTTGATGATCCTTTAGGTAATTCTGATTCAATGTCTAGATCATCTGAGACTAGTGACCTTTTTGAGTAGCTCATCGTTGAGATCGGCCTAGACGATTCAATTCCAATTGGACTTGATGATAGGTATTACGCTTCAAAGGGTGACATTTTATTTTTTGAACAATTTCTTAATGAAGATACATCTTTCGATGTATCTCCAACATTGTTACCTACATAGTCCTCCTCACCAGTTCTACCACTTCCCGGTCCTAGGCAGGTTTGCTTAAGGGAAGTGGAAAGATTTGATCCATTCTTCTCCTTGACGCAGTCAGGTTCTATGACGTGGGTGATGGAGACCCCTTTTTTGGTTTTAATCATATGCCATTACCCCGTCCTGTTGCATACTCACCGAAAGAGGTGATGTATCGCTATTACCATCCTCACCTCACATCGGGTGATGGATTTGACCATGGACCTAAAATGAAATAACCCTAAATCTAGAGACTCAGACAAAAACAAGCGCTTCTCAGGAGGTAACCCGTGTTCTCTATCTCTTTCTATTTTCTTAGTAGTAGTAATAATATATTAGTTTAGTAGTAGTAATATAATAAGTGTGGGGGAGTGCTTCTCTCCTTGTTGTGTTTCGTGGGTTGCTTTTTTTGCTTGCAGGATTCTCTTTGATCGTGAAGACCTTCGTGCTTGTTTTCAATCCTCCAATCACTCGGTCTCCGGTCGATCTTCATATCATATTTTATCCTGATAATCCTCAAATCCTGAATCATATATATATATTTTATATATTATAAAAAATAAATATAGTATATATAATATAAATATATATATTATATCACACTTGAAATTTCTAGCATTTGCTTTTTTCGTTCTTAAGTGTGAGGGTAAAACTTGATATTTTTGAACATTGAGGCCAATGTTCGGTTCTAAGTGTGGGGGGGGATTTCTATTGAAATTGATCATACATGTGCTTTGCTGTGTCCCTTGCAACCCTGTTTTGACCTATATATTGCTTTATTTTGTTGAAAAAAAATGATATAAAAATGTTTAATAAATAAGTAGGCCCGTAGGCTAGAATTCAGGAGATTTTGACTTAACCGAGTATTACATTCTAGATTTCCCCTTAGCTTTCGAGACTAAGCGTTTGCAAGACTTTAAAATTTTACAAAGAATGGAAAATGATAGAGTTGAATATAAGATAGATGCTAAGCGTGGAGTAGTTGGATCTCTTTAGAGCTCATAGAGATTAATTGTGGCTTTTTGCTCCCATCAGCTTAAAAACTATAAAAAAATAATTTTTAGTAAAAAAAATTGATTTGGTTTTTGTGATTCTTAGTTTTGATCCCTTCTTAGAGATTCCTTCTGATGAAAGTAAGGTACACATCGAGGTTTTCTCAGTGTTGTGGGGAAATAGGCTACCGATTCCTGACGGCTCGCTCTCGTTGTCTATGTAGTTAAAAGACCACAGGACTTGAAATTTGGCTGTAAAAATAATAATAATAATAATGTAATAAACTAAAGCCGAAATAAGACCATTGTTTCATGTCGGTTCGCTTCCGATGTTGCAGTCGTTTAAAGGGTGAAAGTAATAATAATAATAATAATCCGAGACTGATAAAAGTTTGTTGTTTATGATCGGTTCGCTCCCGATGTTGCAGCCTTCAAAAAGGTCGAGGAAATTACCGAGGTCGAAATAAGACTACTGTTTCTGGTCAGTTCGCTCCTGATGTTGCAGTTGTTTAAATGACTGATGGCTAATAATGTTGCAATAATAATAATAATAAAGCCAAATTTCAACTTCGGGGTTATCTAAATAAAGCATCCTTCTCTTGACTCGTAGTTGGGTTGTTTCGGATGAAATAAAAAGGATAACCCCTAAATCATGCGGAATTAGAACCTTAATGTGGACCTTATTCTCAGCATATCGTCTCTTTAGGAAAGGATTTCAAACTAATTGTGGTTTAAACAGGTCACCTTTATAATAATAAGGCCTTAATATATTTAAATAAGTAATCTCATTTCAGATTACATTTTCCGAATTAAATCCTTAGAGGAAATTAGGAATAAGGGAGCAAAAAGTAGTCGCTTACACAATTAGCATTTATGAGTAGTGTTAGCATCTATTCTTATTGTTGATAAAATATAATGCCAAAAAACATTAATAATATTTTTCACATCTTTACGTTTTGATAATCACAAAATATAAAAACGTTCAACGTAAAATTAAATGTAAACAAGTATTTAGTAGTAAATTCTCATTTCAACAATTACATCACTTAAAGGTATGAATAAATAAATGCTTAATGTTTTTATGATCAAAGAAATTTTTAATTCAACCTTAAACTTTTATAAAATGTTGTAAACATGTTTATAAACTTACAAAACATTTTCTACATTTAAAAGAAATGTTTTATTCAAAATAAACATTTTGAATTTCAAATTTTCGAACCTAAAACGGCTAGAAAATGTCCAGTAAACACCTCCCCTGGATAGGACAAAAAAGAGGAGCGTCTGAAAGGGGCGACCCCCTTAAATACATGGGCGGCCCCCTTAATTATAAGGGGGCCGGCACCCTATTTAAGGGGGCCGGCCATAGACTCCGCTCCTCCTTCTTGTCCTATAAATACTGGACTATTCCTCAACATTTTTCTTACCTTTTGCACTCATTCTTTCTGCTTAAAACAGCCCACATATCCTCTCTAAAATCCTTTGATCATTTAATCATTTAGCTTTGTTTCCAAGTGATCCAAGCTCAATTCCTCAAGTGCAAGAGAAGAATACTTCCATCATCTAGTGAAGAAGTATTACACCCCAAAATCCATATTGCAATCTTGTTGCATCCATATCATACCTTGTAAATCTTTTGTAAATCTTGTAAAGTTGTGTAGTTGTTAGGATTTGGTGATTGTTGTAAGTATAGTTGGATCTTGGTGATCCTTTTTAGTAGTGTTAGATAGTTGTGATATAAGTAGTGTGGTGAGAAGAAGTTGTGAAGGTGTGAAGTTGTGAAGATTGAAGAAGTTGTGTAGTCGTGATCAAGGTGTGAAGATAAGTTGTGTAGTGAAGTTGTGAAGTAGTTGTGAAGTTGTGAAGTCGTGAACTAGTCGTGAAGTTGTGTTGTGATAGATTGGTTCTAGCTAAGATTAGAACTCGACATCTAGCTTAGTGTCGGAAATTGATATAAGCAACGTTGTGTACGGTTTTCTCCGCCATAAGGGAGCTTGTTGACATAGTGAAGAAAACTCTCGAGTTTGGTGCTCGGGGAGTGGAGTAGGCCGAAGAAGAGCTTCGTAACCGAACCACTATAAATCCTTGTGTTGCGGTTTGATCTTTCCAACTCTTATCTTTTATTTACTTCTACATATTTACATTGTTCATATTGTGCAAGTATTGAATTCACAAAAAGTCGAATCTAAGTTTTTATAAACAAATTTTAAATATTAAATTAAAAAGCGGTAAACTATTCAACCCCCCTTCTAGTTTTCCACAATTGGTACAAGGGTCTTATGAAAAAGACCCAAGGGCGCAATGGTAAGAGTAAGTGTGTGTCAGGGAGAGGTCGCATGTTCAAGTCTTGGACCTATCTCTTTTTTTATATTTTATATTTTGCAAATTTTATATTTGGAAAAGCTTTTTAAGACTGAAATAAGCACTTTTAACAAAATGACTTTTAGCTGAAAACCAATAATAAGCTAGGAAAAGCTAGAGTAAAGTGACATAATGCTTAAAAGACTTAAAAGCTTAACTACTTAACTATTTTTACACATAAGCTTCTATAAGCTCAAACTTAGTCCAAATAAGCTATGAAGTCCTTAATCCAAACTTAATAAGAAAATCTAATCCCAGAATAAGCAATTCTAACAAGCCATAAGCTCAGAAATCTAATTTTGGCTTTTTTCTAAAATTGCAATCAAAACAGCCTAAGAAGGCACTTTTAAGCTACTTTTTAAGCTACTAAACTAATAAGCTAGACCTTAAAACCTAAAAACAGATTAAGTTTGACTTCTAATTAACACAAAAAAAACTAAAATTAAGAAGTTTTGTTTAGAAAATAAGCTAGAAATAGGACTCAAAACTGACAGTTTGTCTAAACTATTTTTTTTGGATTTTTGAAGTTTGAAAAGTGCTATATGCAGCCCTATAATTAAGCTACTAAAAGCTAATGTAAAAACTCAAAAAAAGAATAAAAACAACGAAGCTTTGATTATCCAAGAAGAGCTTATGCAGACAATTCACCCTAAGAACAAACTCAATCTAATCAATAAATAAACTGATAAATATAACTTTTTAAAACTTTGAAAATCTACTTGATAACTATGACAGATTATGACTCAAATACAAATAACTATTTCCTTCTTAACCAAATCTAAACTACTGCATAAGTGACTCATAACAAGCATAAAATTGACACTAACAAGCACCTAATCAATATCTTAACAAATAAGCTTGGTTATCAAACTAATTGACTACAGATTCAAACCATGGATCCTATGAACCTAAAACTTGATGTTTAAACTTTAAAAACCAAATTAAACTGACTTTAAGACTCAGATTTAGCTTGATAAAACTTCTTCAAGGGACAAAAGAGACCAAGCAGTACTAACTTATGTTAGTACTACTAGTGCCAAACACCCCTTTAAAACATGTTTTTGCATTTTTAAACTAATGTAGGTTGAAAAAAGTTGATATCTATAAAAACAGATTATAAAATAAGTTTAATAAGCTCAAATTAACAATTACCAACCATAATTAAGCACTTATTTAATAAGCTAGATCTAAAAGCATATTTTTGGTTTTTCAAAACAGTTTTGACTAAAAATTAATGAAAGCTCAAGACAGATTAAAAGAAGCTATAAACTAGATTCAATAAGCAATATTAAGGCAAAATTAGCATAAACAAACAAGTATAAGCACAATTAAACAACTATTAAGCAGAAAATAAGATAATGCATAAATTTAAGCTAAAATATGAAATAGAAAGTGGAACTCACAATTTCCCTTGCTCAAACAGGGATCAAATGCTCAAAAAGCTCCAGCTTATCTAAGATAAGCTGGTGGTGTCCATAAGCCCATCCAGGTCTGGCTTATCATCCAATAAGCTGAGGTAATTTAGGCGAGAGATTTGAGGTGAAAATCTAAACTCAGTTAAGCTTAATTGAAGGATAATTGATTAGAAAAGCAAGAATATGTGAGTAATAAAGAGCATAATTAAGAGAGTTTTTATTAAATAGAAATTAAAGCTTAATGCAACCATTAATGCAATAAGTAAAAACATGTATTAAAGAACAACTGAATTTTATTAATAATCAAAATGAGTTACAAACTTTTAAAAAGGAAAATACATCAAATTAAGACAATAAGCTAAAATTAACTACAATAAGCTAAATTATTCTAAATTTAAGCTAAAATCCTACACGCCTCAATCTGTGTGTGGAGGTCTCCTTTTATAGTGGATAGGAGAACCTTCTAGCCTTCTAGGATGCTCCCCAATCTCTAATCTTGGCCTTTCAATCAAACCGCCTCAAAATCCTCATCTTTTAAGCCGTTGGATCATGTGCCACGTCCTAATAGCTAATGGTATTGCTGGGGATTGCCAGCGTGGCTATATGGGATGTCAGAGGTGTCAGTATCATGCTTCTAGAAGGATTAGAGCGTGTGTTTGGATTGAATTACCCTGCGTGTGATGAAAGTGAAAATGGAGGGAAAGGGGAGAAGGATAAACAGTAATTTTGACTTATTTGACCTGTTATAATTTTGTTTGACGGGTATAAGGGATTTTGGACCATGGGGTGGTTTGGGCTTATGTTTTGACTATTTTGGACCAGGTTTTAGATTAAAGTGGTTTAGGATTTAACAAAAGTTATGTTTATTCGCTCTCACAAGGATGGTGGAATGGCATCCTTGGGATGATGTCACTCCTATAATTCAGATTTTATTATCTTGGGCTTTTTTAATGGGCTTCAAGCTTTATTAATGGGCTAAGATAGCTTGGGCTGGCCCAGCCCATAAAATGGGTTATGGGCTGGCCCAATAACATCTGAGGGCACCGTTAGACTCGTTTTTCCGTGCTCTTTCCAATGGCATGTTCGGAGACTTTTCACGACTTTGCCTTGATTTTGAATAATCGGCACTATTGATCGCGACGAACCCGTAAATACCCGTTTTTTCTCCGTTTCAATCATTTTTACCTGCAAGATATAAAAATACCAAACAAACATATTTTCAAGATAATTATTCATATTTTAGCATTTTTAGTCCGATTAATACTATTTTACGGGGTATAAATGATGTGTGTTTTAACACACATCAGATTCCCCCACACTAAGTCATTGCTGGTCCCACACGCAATGTTAAATAAACAAATCTAAAAATAAATAATTTTATCCCCTTTTAACTTGTGACCCCTCACAATCAAACAAGAACATAAAAGGTATATTAAGAAGGTTCAAAAATTATTTAATTCGTAAGCACCCCCGTTTTAACTATTTATTCAATAAAAGATAAAAACTAAGATAAAAATTGTTATGAAATTTATTTAAAAGGCTTTAAGAACGGGAGTTCGTCATCCTTGATTTTTTGCGACCCCCAAACTAAGCTTAATACGAAATCACAGTCAAATATAAGATTAGATGCTAACACTACTCATAAATGCTAATTGTGTAAACGTAGCTACTTTTCGCTCCCTTATTCCTAATTTCCTTTAAGGGTTTATTTATTTTTATTATTAGTGACAAATAGATTAATGCCTTTATTCACATAAAGTAAACCCGGTTTAGACCATAATTAGTTTGAAATCATTTTCTAAAGAGACGATATGGTGAGAATAAGGTCCACATTAAGGTTCTAATTTCGCATGATTTAGGGGTTATCTTTTTTTATTTCATCCGCAACAACTCAACTACGAGTCCAGAGACGGAGGCTTTATTTAGATAAGCCCGGAGTCGAAATTTGGATTTATACTTATTATTATTGCAACATTATTAAACTTCGGTCCTTTAGAAGGCTGCAACATCGGTTGTGAGCCGGCAAGATGCAGTAAACTTTTATCAGCCTATAGTTTTATTATTATTACCTCCACCCTTTAAACGACTACCACATCGGTTGTGAGCCGGCAAGAGGTAGTGGTCTTATTTCGGCTTTGGTTTATTACATAACTTTTATTATTATTAGCCAAATTTCAAGTCCTGCGGTCTTTTAACAACTGCCACATCGGTATGCGAGCCGACCATGGTCCAAGAGTCTATTTCCCCACAACACTGACAAAACCTCGATGTGTACCTTAATTTCACCAGAAGGAATCTCTACGAAGTGATTTAAACTAAGAATCGCAAAAACCTAAAGTAACTTTATTTATTCAACAATTATATAACGTTATTAAGCTGGTGGGAGCAAAAAACCACAATTAACCTCTATGAGCTCTAAGGATATCCAACTAATCCACGCTTAGCATCAAACTTATATTCAACTCTATCATTTTTCGTTCTTTGCAAAATTTTAAAGTTAAGCAAACTCTTTTTTCTAAAAAGCTAAAAGGAAAGCTAGAGTTTAAAACTCGATCAAGTCAAAAGCTACCTAGTTCTACGGGCCTACTTATTTATATATTTTTATATTTTCATTATTTTTTTTTCAAGTTAAGAAACAAATAAAACAATAAAAATTTAATTTTTTTGGCTAAAACGGGGTTGCAAGAGACACAACAGGCACATGCAAGATCATATTTCGATAGAAATCTCCCCCACACTTAGAACCGAACATTGACCTCAATGTTCAAAAATGTCGGGTGCGCCACCCCCAAACTTAAAGACGAAAAAGGCAAATGCTAGTAATTCCAAGTGTGAAAGGGGAAACACAATATATATATACATGATCATGATTAAGGATTCCATAATAAGCAAAAGATTGAAGACCGGATGATTGGATGATTGAAAACAAGCACGGGTCTTTATGATCTTAAAGAATCCTGCAAAAACGGAACCACACACCAAAGAAAGAAGCACGTCCCCCACACTTGGGCTATAAAATCACAAACACTTATTGTTAAGAAAATAAAAAGAAGAAAAGACACAGGTTGCCTCCCGAGAAGCGCTTGTTTTTGTGCGAGTCCCTAGCTTGACTCTCCCTGAATTTCTTTGTCCTTGGGGTGAAAACTGACCGAAGAGTCGGTCATTAATGAAATTTTATTAAAGATATGACATTTATCGATCAAGAAATTATCGCTCAGAAGATGTGGAGTTTTTCTCGGGAAAGAGAAAATTCCATTATTAAGGAGGATCCCGGGATCGAAAACCACATTTTGGTCACCTAACTCGAATGAATCAGATGAGAGGGATCCAAAATTATCCTCAAGAGAAAATATGTCAAGATAGAATGATAAGTGAGAAGAATTAACCATGCCATGATGAATTCGGTGAAGAATTATGTCTTGCATGGACTTATCAGAGGTTAATTCTTCAAACAGAGGTAGGGTTTGAATGGTATTTTATACCTCATCCATTATGGTCTCTGTTTCGGGCTCATCACAATGCTCGTTCTGAATATTAAAAATTGGATTATCATAATTCAAAGTGTATTCAGAATCGACCTCAGATAGATTAGTGTATGATGTATCATACAAATCCAAGATAGAATCAAGAGAATCCAAGGGTGTCACGGATACCCTTGGGATTGGAACGGAGTCATCAATATCCTTAAAAGGATTTAATTCGGTTTCCTCGTCCCCCATTAAAAAGGTATCGGGTGGTTCCCCCATAAGAGTATAGATCTCTGACGTATCGGCTTTTGAAGGTTCATCCTTTAATAAATTTTCAAGAAAAATGATATCTCCCTCAGAATCATAAATTTCATTATCAATATCAAGAGGTTTTCCGATTAAAGACTTAGTCGTGCTAGGTTCATCATCTTTAAGCTCTTTAGGAGGGAGATCTCTCAGGATTTCATCGTTTAATAATTCTTCTAGAAAAAGAATATCTCCCTCCGAGTCATAGATGCCATTATCAATACCCGGTGGTATAGAGTCATCTAGAGAAAGAAAAGCGTCGGTCTCCTCCAAAAGTAAGTCAATTTCCCCGGAGGGAGTAAGAGAAGGGGAGAGAGACTCGACCACAGAATTAGAAGAGGGAGTGGGATTTCCACTCAAAGAATTGTTTTTAATATGAAATTTATCGCACAAAGAATCAATAATATCAATTCTATAAACAAAATAGTCGAAACGTCTCGTAGGATTCTCTAAAGCTTGAAAATTTTCTTCTTGAAGCCGACATGGATATGGAATCGGTGGCTGATAAGGATTAGGCTTCAGGTCTTCCTTAGGTTTTGGTGCGGACAATGGTGGAGTTTCTAGAGGTGGGACAAGTGGTGTGCTCTTAGAGCTAGCAATTTCCACCACTTCCGTTATGGTCTCCGGTTCTTGATCCTTTTCTTGATAAACGAGAAAATTAGAATGAGGAAGAAAAGATCCATCCAATGTCAAGCCATCCGTACTAGTAATCACTGTAAGCTCAGCAGGAGGGTTCGTTCTGGTGTTGCTCGGGAACTCACTTAATGGTCTTTCTTGAAAATCTGCCATTTGACCCATTTGATTTTGCATTAATTGAACCGCTGCTTCTTGATTTTGGTCATAAGTTTCTCGCATGCTAGCAAAATGATACTCAAGAGCTTCGACTTGTTTAGTAAGAGCGGTAATGGCATCAATTTGAGTTGAGGTAACACCACTACTCGAAAGTTGAGGTTTATTTCTACAAGTTCGAACTCTGGCTTTATTCTCAATAATGGTTAAGGCATCTTGAGTATTTCTTGTCATTAGATTTCCACCCGCTGCCGTATTGAGAGAATCTTGATCAGATTGACACAACCCGTTATAGAAAAAATCAATTTGGTGAAGGAGAGAGAATCCGTGATGAGGACATTTCCTTAATAAATCTTTGAATCTTTCCCAAGCTTCGGTAAAAGTCTCACCGAAAATTTGTTGAAAATTCATGATTTCTTTTCTAAGCTCTCTGGTTTTAGAATGAGGGAAAAATCGATTCAAGAATTTTGATAATAAATCATCCCAAGATGTGATGGAATTAGGAGGTTCGTTCTCAAGCCATTTCTCGGCTGCTCCTTTAAGAGAAAACGGGAATAAGATCAACTTCACCACATCATCAGGCACTTGGTTTAGTCTTAGAGTTCGGGTTATTTGGTAAAATCTCCTGATGTGTGAATGAGGATCATCATTTTCAAGACCAAAGAAAGAATTTTTACTTACGAAATCAAGTAACTCGGGTTTCAATTCAAATTGATCTGCTAGAACGGCTGGAACAACAATAGCATCTTCAATACCTAAGATAGGTATTCGGAGTAGCTCTTCCATCGGTCTCAAATGATCGGCCATTTGGACGTCTTCAGCGTTCTCATCCTCTCCTTGTATAGAATCGTGAAAAAGATTATCGAACTCGGATTCTTCATCTTGACGAAATTGTAAACTTTTCTCGGGATCGGGAAAATGTAACTCGATTTGGTTCGAAGAAAATTGCACGCTCATGTACCAAAAGAAAAACGGAGAAATATGGTGTTTTATAAGTTTCAAAAATTCTTTGTAAATCTTAATAATCCTCATTTTATTATATATATATATAAAAGAAAAGGAAAAATAAAATAGAGATGGAATATATATATTTTTTTTGTTTTTATAAAGAAAATAAAATGAAAATATTTTTGATCTTTAATAAGAGAAAATAAAAGGAAAATATTTTTTGGCTTTTTATTGATTTTATAATTTTTTTTTTGTATTTTATATATTTTAATAGGTTCAAAAATAACTTTCAAGGAGAAAGGATCTTCAAGGCGTCACCCGCGAAACAAAACGTGATGATCTTAACAAAACCTCCCCGGCAGTGGCGCCAAAAACTGATCCGCACGATATGTGCTCGTCGAGTAATAGTATATATAAGTAGTTCCCGTAGGATGTGAAAATTGCTTAAGGACAAACAATAATCAATCTTTCCGGAGTCAAAGTCCCAACGAGGTTTGAATTAAAAATTCATGATTATGTTTTCAAAGAATAATGCTTGATTATCTTTTAATGATTTTGGTTTAGAAATTATTTTTAATACTAAGAAAATTAAACTAATATTAATACTACAATTAAACTACGAGAATTATGCTAAAATTATCTAAAAGATTTATAAGAAAAAAATGCTTGCTAAGTGACGTGAAAAGTTCATCAAGTGTGAATTAAAGTTTATTAACGAATTAATTTCCTTAGAAAAGATAATTATCTCACAACGTTGGTTTATTTTGAAAAAATCTCTCAAAAAGATATTAATTACCAGATGTATAGTTTGATTATTACTCCGGCTTTTGCCATTCGAAACATTCAAACTATAAATCTAAATAATCGAAGATTATTAATTAATTAAACCTTTTTCAAATCCGCACTTAATTCCCAATTCACAATATCACTTAACAAGCACTAATTAACTAATCACTAAACATAATGTTCAAATAAGCAAAGCAAAACATTTTTATTCTAAGCTACACTAATTAATTGAAAAATGATAGAAAATTGAACCGAATTGAAGACCCTCAAATAAACGAATACCACCCGATTTAATAAGCTAAAGAAAATATTCAAATTCTATCTAGCTTACTAAATCCTTAAGCTCCACGCCTCGTGAGTTGACCGGTACCAAAATTTATAAAACATAAACAAAACTGTTATCATAAAAAAAACAATTATAAAGCAAATTCTACATTTCTAAATCGGTTACTTAGATTTCCAGGCCCACACTTAATCAAACTAATCCAATTAACTAGATGAAGCCTACTATCCCTACACGGCCCAAGGCCCATCAGTTAATCACTTAAACCAAAATGTGGCCCAGATGGAATTTTCACAAAACAAATGTACTGCTTATTTGGACGGGAAAATTTAAGAACATGTAATTTTAATAAGCTAACCAATACTCATTTTATTAAACTGAATAAGTAACAACAATCATAAGCTTACCACAAATAAGCAATCGAAATTTAATAAGCACAATGATTAAAAAGGCATAAACGAACAATGAGCACTAAAAAAAACAAACGAAACTAATATCAAAATAAGATCTAAATCCCAAAATGAAATCTAAGCACTAACGAAACCATAAGCTCTACAAAAACTGAAACTAGGAAACGATAAAAGCACAAGGAAATTTATTCGCACCTTATTTCTCACATAAGCTAGATCGAAAATTGTAAGCTCTAACCAAATCGAATAAGGTATATTAGTGACAATAAGCATACCAATCATTAAACAAAACAAGAAATTGAAATAAGCACTTTTAACAACTTACTCGCAAATAAGCCCAAAGAATAAACTCAGAAAATAATCTTGAAGAATAGCTTACATCGAAAAAAATAATAATAATAATAATAATAAGCCACAACAATAAGCAAACAAAATCAAACCATTACTTCATTAATAAGCTCCAAAATCCAATAACAACAATAAGCTAAAAAGCTTTAACAAAATTTGAATAAGCTAACAAGACATAAAAAAATAAGCTAGCAAAGTAAAAAAACTACACTACTATTTTTTTGTATTCTAAAACTATCTCTCCTCGCTGAAAGAAAATGTGGGGGTATGATCCATTTTTATAGCCAAAAATCAGGGGTCTGTTGTGTAAAATTCGGATGCCACCTCGCACTCCATCATAGCCAATTGGCTTTCTTTTTTTTTCTGCTTAATTCATACGCCATCTTTTTGTCCATTTGATTTAATTTTGCTTTCAAAATGAATTGAGATAGAATGTAAGCCTCGCCACGTGGCATTTTCTTATTCGCTCTCACAAGGATGGTGGAATGGCATCCTTGGGATGATGTCACTCCTATAATTCAGATTTTATTATCTTGGGCTTTTATAATGGGCTTCAAGCTTTATTAATGGGCTAAGATAGCTTGGGCTGGCCCAACTCATAAAATGGGTTACGGGCTGGCCCAATAACATCCGAGGGCACCGTTGGACTCGTTTTTCTGTGCTCTTTCCAATGGCATTCTCGGAGACTTTTCACTACTTTGTCTTGATTTTGAATAATAGGCACTCTTGATCGCGACGAACCCGTAAATACCCGTTTTTTCTCCATTTTCAATCATTTTTACCTGCAAGATATAAAAATACCAAACAAACATATTTTCAAAATGATTATCCATATTTTAGCATTTTTAGTCCGATTAATACTGTTTTACGGGGTATAAATGATGTGTGTTTTAACACACATCAGTGACTAATTGAGTTTGTGGTATTTGGAGGTTAATTATACTTTGAATTTTTCTTACCTCCTTACTTATAAATGATTTATAAACTCACACATGTATTCCTAACATGTCTTCCCACACATACAAGCTGTTTTTACAAACTTCCACATTCCTCTATACACCACTTCTATACCACATTTCCTACAACACATTCCTCCTAATCATTTGTCTAATCCTTCTTATCCTAACAAATGATTATATCTTCCACACACTCTAAAAATTATTCTCTTTAACCATCCCATAATCATGTTTGCTCACTCTTTTCTCTCTTAATGGCAAAGTGATAATCAACCCAAATCAATCCTTTGATTTTACACTTATCACCATCATCTTCATAATTATTCCTTCTAAATCTTCACAAGATTAAACCTTCCTCACTTAAACATTCCCTAATATTATCCTCATATAAGACAACTCACATTCTTTTACACCATTATACCTTGTGTAGTTGTTGTCCCAATAATTATTTTGGAAATCATTTTTCTAAAGAGACGATATGGTGAGAATAAGGTCCACATTAAGGTTCTAATTTCGCATGATTTAGGGGTTATCTTTTTATTTCATAGCCGCAACAACTCAACTACGAGTCCAGAGACGGAGGCTTTATTTAGAATAAGCCCGGAGTACGAAAATTTGGATTGATATACTTATTATTATTGGGCAAACATTATTAAAACTTCGGTCCATTAAAAGGCATGCAACATCGGTTTGTTTGAGTCCGGCAAGAGGATAGCAAAAAATATTTTTGACCATTGCAATTTTCCTCGACCTTTTAGAAGGCTGCAACATCGGTTATGAGCCGGCAAGATGCAGCAAACTTTTATCAGTCTCGGATTATTACTATGTGCCTTATTTAGAAGACTGCAACATCGGTTGTGAGCCGGCAAGATGCAGTAAACTTTTATCAGCCTATAGTTTTATTATTATTACCTCCACCTTTTAAACGACTACCACATCGGTTGTGGGCCGGCAAGAGGTAGTGGTCTTATTTTGGATTTGGTTTATTACATAACTTTTATTATTATTAGCCAAATTTTAAGTCATGCGGTCTTTTAACAACTGCCACATCGGTATGCGAGCCGACCATGGTCCAAGAGTCTATTTCCCCACAACACTGACAAAACCTCGATGTGTAACTTAATTTCACAGAGTCAGAAGGAATCTTAACAAGAGATTTAAAACTAAAAAATCGCAAAAACCTAAGTAAACTTAATTTATTCAACAATTATATAACGTTATTAAGCTGGTGGGAGCAAAAATAAAAAAACCAAATTAAACCTCTCTGAGCTACTTGGCGCGCTGCTCTTGTGGGGGGGGGGGGGGGGCTGGGAGAGGTGGGTGGGGGAGGGGGGAGGGGTGGGGGGGGGCGGGTGGTGGTTGTGGGGGTTGGTTTAGGAGCTTTTTTGGTGGGGTGGCGTTGGGGGGTGTTTCAGTTTTTAGGGTTCTATTTGTGGTTGGGAGTTGGGTTGTGTATTGGGGTTGTGGGGGGTGGTGGGGGTGGTTGTGGGGGTTTGGTTTGGGGGGGGGGTTGTGATGATGTTGGGGGGGTGTTGGGTTTGTTTGAGTGGGGGTGCGGGGGGGAGGGTCTTGGGGGGGTGGGGGGGTCGGGTTTGGGGGCTGCTTGGGGGGGTAGTGTTATGGTGGGGTTTGTGTGGGGGGGGGGGGGGGGTGGTTGGGGGGGGGGCGTGGCGTGTGGGGGGGTGGGGGTGGGGTAGGTGTGGGGGGGGGGGTGTGGTTGGGGGTGGGGGGCGAGTGGGGGGGGGGTGTTGGGTTGGGAGCGGGTTGTGGGGGGGGGGGGAGGTGGGGGGGGGGTGGGTAGTGGAGGTGGGGGGTGTGGTTGGGTGGTGTGGGGGGGGGGGTTGGGCTTGGTGGGGGGTGAGGTGGGTGTGGTTTTTTGGGGAGGGGTGGGGGGGGGGGGGGGGGGGGGGGGGGGTTGGGTGGTTTGTGTTGAGTTGGGGTGTGGGGGTGGGGTGGGGGGGGTGTGGGTGTTCGAGGGGGGGTGTTATGATTATTTTAACAGGGTTGGTGGGTGGGTTGTTTAGAGGGGTGGGGGCGTTTTGGGGGGGGAGGGTTTGGGGGGTTTTGCGTGGTGGGGTGGGGGGTGTTGGGTTTGGTGGGGTGTTGCTTGTGTGGTTTGTGGTCTTTTTGCAGTGGGTTCTGGTTTAGGTGGGGAGGGTATTCGCGAGTCGATGGGGTGCTTGGTTAGATCGGAGGGGGTGGGTTATATGTTTAGTTTTTAGTTGGGTGTTTTGTAGTCTAGGTTTTTTAAGTATAAGGTGGTGGTTAGGGAATTGTGGGGGTTGGGGGGTGGTTGGGGGGGGGGCAAGGGGGGGGGGGTTGGGTTATGGTGTATAGTATCTTGTGAGTTAGGGAGGGGGGGGGTTGTTAATTATTACTGATATTTTGGGGTATTTTGAATATTGAGGTGTTTTTAAGAGAAGAAGAACTGATCTCTTAGTTGAGGTAGGTGGGGTTAGAGTTGGGAAGGGGAGGTTGTTTGAACAAAATGCTGTTTGAGGATTATAGTTAATGTTTGACTAAGGAACGAAAAATCATAGAGTTGAATATGAAGTTGTGATGCTACAATGGACGAAGGACTAAGTTTGGGGCTATAACTTCGAGCTCATCAGAAGGTTCCCATTGTGGATTTTAGCTCCCCCCAGCTTAAATAACGTATATACTCATTGTTGAATAAATAAATTACTAATAGTTTTTGCGATTTATTAGTTGGTAAATCACTTCGTAAAATTCTCTTCTTGGAGACATTAATGTTCCACAATCGAGGTATTGTCCTATGAGTTATGTGGGGAACAATAGACTCTTGACCATGACCGGCTCGCATACCAGATGTGGTCAAGTTGTTAAAAGACCGCTATGACTTAAATTTGTCTATAATGAATAAAGATTATGTAATAAACCAAATACAAAATAAGACACTACCATCCTTGCCGGCCCACAACCGATGTGGTAAGTCGTTTTAAAGGTGGAGGTAATAATAATCAAAACTATAGTCAGATAAAAGTTTAGCTGCATTCTTGCCGGGCTCGACAACACGATGTTGCAGTCATCTACATAAGGCACATAGTAATCATCCTAGACTTATAAACTAAGTTTTTTGCTGGGCAGTCTTGCCGTGGCTCATAAGCCGACTGTTGCTGGCATATCGCACTTCTAAAAGGTCGAGAAATATGCCATATGGGTAGGTAATGGGTGGGGGTCTGGGTGGGGGGGGGGGGGGGGGGTGGGGGGGGGTGCTCTAGAGGAGGATATTAGGCCATACTACAATTCTTGCTTACCTCTTGGGCCTTAGTGGGGCCTCCACACCTCCAACACCAAATATACCTCCATGCTGGAGCTCATATCACATCCTCATTCGCGTTGAGTGAGCTGCAACCAATTTAGCGGCGAAGTCTACAAAGGACACACCCCACACTCTCTTAGTTTCGGTAGAAAAGGCTAGAAAGCCAACAGGGCTAGAGATCTCTCTCACAGGGTAAACACTCCAGGCAGACCACCCCCCTCACAACCGAAAAATGTATCACAAGGTCCTACAATAGAAGCGTACCTATTTCGTACGAGACCATACTTAGTTATATATACTTGTAAGATTTATCTATATGTTGCATTATTATAATAAATTTCAAGTTTACTAGAAACGTACATAGAACATACACAAATTATCAACAACAATCACAGACTTATTTTATTTTTTCCGGCTAGAACACACTATCGAGAGAAAGTTGAAGTCTGCAGTACACGAGACTGTGACTCGTAGTGACAGCATGCTGATTCATTGCAAGAGAACATAGTTATATAACTGATAGAGAAGTTATATACGTGGCGGCCCGCACACTTAGAACCGAACATTGACCTCAATGTTCAAAAATGTCGGGTGCGCCACCCCCAAACTTAAAGACGAAAAAGGCAAATGCTAGTAATTCCAAGTGTGAAAGGGGAAACACAATATATATATACATGATCATGATTAAGGATTCTATAATAAGCAAAAGATTGAAGACCGGATGATTGGATGATTGAAAACAAGCACGGGTCCTCTGATCTTTAAAGAACCTGCAAAAAACGGGAACCACACACCAAAGAAAGAAGCACGTCCCCCACACTTGGGCTATAAAATCACAAACACTTATTGTTAAGAAAATAAAAAGAAGAAAAGACACAGGTTGCCTCCCGAGAAGCGCTTGTTTTTGTGCGAGTCCCTAGCTTGACTCTCCCTGAATTTCTTTGTCCTTGGGGTGAAAACTGACCGAAGAGTCGGTCATTAATGAAATTTTATTAAAGATATGACATTTATCGATCAAGAAATTATCGCTCAAGAAGATGTGGATTTTCTCGTGAAAGTGAAAATTCCAATAATATAAGGAGGACCCGGGATCGAAAACCACATTTTTGTCACCTAACTCGAGATTAACAGAGTGAGAGGGATCCAAAATTAGTCCTCAAGAGAAAATATGTCAAGATAAATGATAAAGTGAGAAGAAATTAACCATGCAATGATGAATATCGGTGAAGAATTTAGTCTTTCATGGACTTATCAGATGTTAATTCATCAAACAAGGTAGGGTATGAATGGTATTTTAGTCCCTCATCCATATAAGGTCTCTGTTTCGGGCTCGATCACAAATGCTCGATTTCTGAATATTAAAAATTGGATTTATCATAATTCAAATGTGAATTCAAATCGACCTCAATAGATTAGGTGTGATGATGTAACAAACAAAACCAAGTTATAGAAACAAGAGATTCCAGAGGTGACACGGATATCCCCTTGGGATTGGAACGGAGTCCATCAATTCCTTAAATGGATTTTAATTTGTTTCCTCGTCCCCCATTAAAAAGGTATCGGTGGTTCCCCCAAAGGAGTATAGATCACTGACGTATACTGCTTTTGGAAGGTTCATCCATTACTAAAATTTTCAAGAAAAATGATATCTCCCACAAATCATAAATTTTCATTATCAATACAAGAGGTTTTCCGATTAAATACGTAGTCGTGCTAGGTCACATCTTAACTCTTATGAGGGAGATCTCCTCAGATTTCATCGTTTAATAATTCTTCTAGAAAAAGAATATCTCCCCCCGAGTCATAGATGCCATTATCAATACCCGGTGGTATAGAGTCATCTAGAGAAAGAAAAGCGTCGATCTCCTCCAAAAGTAAGTCAATTTCCCCTGAGGGAGTAAGAGAAGGGGAGAGAGACTCGACCACCAAATTAGAAGAGGGAGTGGGATTTCCACTCAAAGAATTGTTTTCAATATGAAATTTATCACACAAAGAATCAACAATATCAATTCTATAAACGAAATGGTCCGCACGTCTCATAGGATTCTCTAAAGCTTGAAATTTTTCTTCGTGAAGCCGACATGGATATGGAATCGGTGGCTGATAAGGATTAGGCTTCAGGTCTTCCTTAGGTTTTGGTGCGGACAATGGTGGAGTTTCTAGAGGTGGGACAAGTGGTATGCTCTTAGAGCTAGCAATTTCAACCACTTCCGTTATGGTCTCCGGTTCTTGATCCTTTTCTTGATAAACGAGGAAATTAGAATGAGGAAGAAAAGATCTATCCAATGTCAAGCCATCTGTACTAGTAATCACTGTAAGCTCAGCAGGAGGGTTCATTCTGGTGTTGCTCGGGAACTCACTTAATGGTCTTTCTTAAAAATCTGCCATTTGACCCATTTGATTTTGCATTAATTGAACCGCTGCTTCTTAATTTTGGTCATAAGTTTCTTGCATGCTAGCAAAATGATACTCAAAGCTCGACATGTTTTTAGTAAGAAGCGGTAATGGCATCAATGGAGTGAGAGTAACACACAACTCGAAAGATGAGGTTTATTTCTACAAGTTCGGAACTCTGGCTTTTATTCTCAATAAAGGTTAAAGGCATCGTGAGTATTTCTATGTCATTAATTTCCACCGCTGCCGTAATGAGAGAATCTTGAACGGATCTGACATTTACCCTTAAGAAAAAATTCATTTGGTGAAGGAGATAGAATCTGTGATGAAGAGAGAAATTTCCTTACTAAAATCTATTAGAATCTTCCCCAAGCTTCGGTAAAAGTCTCACTGAAAACTTGTTGAAAATTCGTAATTTCTTTTCTAAGCTCTCTGGTTTTAGAATTAGGGAAAAATCGATTCAAGAATTTTGATAATAAATCAACCCAAGATGTGATGGAATTAGGAGGTTCGTTCTCAAGCCATTTCTCGGCTGCTCCTTTAAGAGAAAACGGGAATAAGATCAACTTCAAACACATCATCAGGCACATGGGTTAAGTCCTTAGAGGTTCGGGTTATTTGGTAAAATCTCCTGATGTGTGAATGAGGATCATCATTTTCAAGACCAAAGAAAGAATTTTTACTTACGAAATCAAGTAACTCGGGTTTCAATTCAAATTGATCTGCTAGAACGGCTGGAACAACAATAGCATCTTCAATACCTAAGATAGGTATTCGGAGTAGCTCTTCCATCGGTCTCAAATGATGCGGCACATTTGGTCGTCTTCAGCGTTCATCATCTCTCCTTGTATAAGAAACGTTGAAGAAGATTATCGAACTCTGGGTGGGGGGTGGGGGGGGGGGGGGTGGGGTGAGGGGGTCGGATTCTCATCTTGACGAAATTGTAACCTTTTCACGGGATCGGGAGAAATGTAACTCGATTATGGTTCGAAGAAAATAGCACGCTCATGTACCAAAGAAAAACGAGAAATATTGGTGTTTTATAAAGTTTCAAAAATTTCTTTGTAAATCTTAATAATCCTCAATATATTATATATAAAAATAAGATAAAAGAAACCATAAAAATACGAGAATGGAAATTAAATATATTTTTTTTTGTTTTTATAAAGAAAATAAAATACAATATTTTGATCTAATAATAAGAGAAAATAAAATGAATTTTTTTGGATTTTTATTGATTATATAATTTTTTTTGTATTTTATATATTAATAATAGCTCACAAATCAACTTTTCAAGGAGAAAGGATCCTGTCAAGGCGTCACCCGCAGAAACAAAACGTGATGATCTAACAAAACCTCCCGGCCATTGCTCCAAAAACTGATCCGCTCCGATATGTGCTCGGTCGTAGTGGAATAAGTATATAAAGCAATGTTCCCGAAGGATGTGTGAAAATTGCTTAAGGAGTTCTAAACAATAGATCAATCTTTCCGGAGTCAAGCCCCCAACGAGGTTTGAATAAAAAAAATTGTTTTTTCCATGATTATGTTTTCAAAGAATCATGCTTTGATTAACTTTTAATGATTTTGTTGTTAGAAATTCTATTTAATACTAAAAATTTAAACTAATATTAAATACTACAATTAAATCAACGGAGAATTATGCTAAGAATTTCTAAAAGATTTATAAGAAAAAAATGCTGGGTAGCCTAAGTGACGTGAAAAGTTCAACAAGTGTGAATTAAAGTATTATTAAACGAATAATTTCCTTAGAAAAGATAATTATCTCACAGCGTGAGAGGTTTATTTTTATTGCAAAAATCTCTCCAAAACGTATATTAAATTATGCCGAATGGAATAGTTAAGATATTGACTCCGGCTTTTTTGCCATTCGAAAACATTCAAACTAATAAATCTAAATAATCGATAGTTATAAATTAATTAAACCGTATATCAATCCTCACGTAAAATTCCCAATTCAAAATATCACTTAACAAGCACTAATTAAACATAATCACAAAACAAATGTTCAAATAAGCAAAGCCAAACATTTTTTATTCTAGCCACACAAATAAATTGAAAAATGATAGAAAATTTGAATCGAATTAAGACCCTCAAAAAAACGAAATACCGCCCGATTTTAATAATGCAAAAGAAACAGCATATTCAAATTTAAGTCTAGCCTTACTAAACATCCTAATCTCCACGCCCGTAGTTGACCGGGGGTACCAAAAATTTATAAAACCTAAAACAAAAACTGTTATCATAAAAAAAAACTAATATAAAGCAAATCCGACATTTCATATCGGTTACTTAGATTTCCAGCCCACACTGTAATCAAACAAATCCAATGAAACTATAGATGGGAAGTGCTCTGATCGCCTAGCAGGCGGCCCAGAGGGGGCCATCGATTTAGCAGCACTTACACCAAAATGTGGTGGGGCGCGACAGGGGGGCAGGATGGGAGATTTCGACACAACGAGACACAAGAATGTACGCTGAGTCTGGTCTTTAAGGAGGGGGGGAGAGTGTGATCTGGAGACGGAGGGGAAAATTAAGAACATGTGCGGAGATTGGACAAGAGGCTCTCAGCACAAATCTCAAAGTCGCTGATTTGGGTGATATATCTTGCTATGATCAGTCATACAAACCAATGCCTTCTGTTATTCAGCGATGAGAATTTTAGCGATTCTTCATGATATTAGATTGCTTACATCTAGAGAGCGAGTAGATAAACAACAAGCTCAGTAAGTTCTTTCCTAGGTATTACGACCATACTGTGGCGCTAACGTGGCCATAAATGGGTGTAATTTAGTAACACGTCCGCACATGCCTAGTTAACATGGCGTACAATTCAGGGGCGAGCTAAAGTGGGAGAGTCTCACAACATGCGTGGGTAACTGAGAGATAGATGTCGGAATCAGGAGTCACAAGATCGGGACAAAGGCCGCTCATCAGGAAGAAGATTCAGACAGCACTGAACTGAAACACGGGAACTTAATACACACAGGGGGGAGGTTGGGGGGTAGGGGTCGCTGTTTAAGCGTGCGTTCTCTAGCAGGGCGATCTAGGGGCGTGAGCAGACTCGGTGGGTGGAGCCCGTTGTGAGCGAGGCGTATGCTCGATTAGAGAGTGACGGAGGAGTATTGTTATGCGTGGGCACTTCCATTAGGAGGGAGGTCTCGTAACATACATACAGACAGCGAGGACAACGGCTCATGTGAGAGAGAGAGATATGATTGCTTCTAGAGTGCATCGGTTGATTCGATATCAGACTAGCGAGTATATTGGAGATACTGGTCAAATATATGTGCGGCAGGTATGGTCCGGAGGGAGCTTCAATAAAATATCATAAAGATAATAGAGATACTGTGAAGGGAATGGAGTAGCTGTGGATGTGTTGGTGACAACAGAGCATCTGTAGCGTTTGTCAGTAATCGGCGCGGCTGGGAAGATGAATAGGTGACTGCAGTCAGATGTTGGAATGCGGTAAGAGTGATGTACTTACAGGCAAAAAAGAGTGATGTTTAGAAAGTAGGGATAAATAGGATGTGGGGAGAAATTGGATAGGAGGGTAGAAGGGAGGGGGGGGGAGGAAATGTTCCGACAAAACAATATGAGTCAACTATCAAATATATCTGAACCGTTACTTCGATTAAGTGAAGTGTTGTTACTAGGCCAAAATCCAATAGACAACAATGAATTCTAAAAAGCTTTAAGTCAATAATGTTGAATAAGCTAACAAGTGAGGCGGGAGTAAAAAAAAAAGCCAGGCAAAGGTAAAAAAACTAAACCACTACTATTTTTTTGTACGGAAAGGCGTTTAGTTCTGAGACTAAATCTCGTGCCGATCGGGCTGAAAGGAGCAATATGTGGTTGTATTGATCCCGATGTTTTGATATGAAGCCAAAAAGAGCAGGTTTGTCGGTGTTGTGTATAAAGCAGGTGCGGGATTGTCGCGAGCGCACGCTAGCTCCGAGTGCAGTGAGGCCGAATGTGCGTGATTCTTTTTTTTATCTGCTTAATTCATACCCATCTTTTTTGTTCCATTTGATTTAGATTTTGCTTTCGATAATAGAATTGAGATAGAATGTAAGCCCGCCACTGGCACTTTCTTATTCCTCTCCCACACAAGGATGGTGGAATGGCATCCTTGGATGATTGTCACACCTATAAATCAGATTTTATTATCTAGGGTTTTTATAAAGGGCTTCAAGTCTTTATTAATGGGCAAAGAATAGCTTAGTGCTGGCCCCAACACATAAAATGTGTTACGGGCTGCCCAATAACATCCGAGAGGCACCGTATTGACGTCGTTTTTTCATTCTCTTTCCAATGGCATGCACGGAGACTATTTCACGACTTTGTTCTTGATTTTGAATCTACATAGGCACTCTTGATCGCGACGAACCCGTAAATACCCGTTTTTTCTCCGTTTTCAATCATTTTTACCTGCAAGATATAAAAATACCAAACAAACATATTTTCAAGATGATTATCCATATTTTAGCATTTTTAGTCCGATTAATACTATTTTACAGGGTATAATGAATGTGTGTTTTTTAACAAACATTAGTGAACTAATTGAGGTTGTGGTATTTGTAGGTTAATCATACTTTGAAATTTTCTTACCTCATACTTAAAATTAAGTTATAAACACACACATGTATTCCTGACATGTCCTTCCCACACATACAAGCTATTTTACAAAACTCCCACATGTCCTCTATACACCACTTTTATACCATATTCGACCACACATTCCCTCCAGTATCATTTGTCCCAATCCTTCTTATTCGCTAACAAATGATTATAATTACTTATCTTGCTACAGCAAACTCGAAGCTACAAACACATTCTCCCTAAATCGGTGTGTGAACATTTTGTTATCAGTATTTGTGAAACCCTTCTTACCCAACAAATGATTATATCTTCCACGCACTCTAAAAATTATTCTCTTTAACCATCCCATAATCATGTTTGCCCACTCTTTTCACTCTTAATGGCAAAGTGATAATCAACCCAAATCAATCCTTTGATTTTACACTTATCACCATCATCTTTATAATTTAATCCTTCTAAATCTTCAAAGATATTTAAACCTTCCTCACTTAAACATTCCCTAATATTATCCTCATATAAGACAACTCACATTCTTTTACACCATTATACCTTGTGTAGTTGTTATCCCCTAACATTCCAACATAGGCTCCTCTACATCACATCAAAACATTCTCCACCACATATCTCCTATTTATCATCTTCGACACAATCAAATTTGAAGTTCACACACACACATACACTCTTTCATTCTTACCCTTGATCATGCCATTTCATCAATCCAACTTACCTCACTCACATACCCTCCTATGATTGAAATTCAAATTACACACACACACACACACTTCCATCTTAACCCTTGATTATGCAATCTCACCTATCCAAATTACCTCATCACCATCCCATCTATATTATTGATTTTGAATGTGACCATAGGCTCTTTCCATCACATCAACAACACATCATGGCAACTCATTTACAACTCACATACAACTCATCCTTATCCTCTCTTCAATTTGAAATTCAAATTTCAAATTCTTTCCCCCATAACATCCAAACTTCCTCTTCAAGTTTTGCATATTCTTGGAATATTCCTGATGTGTTATAAAAGCTTTAAATTTATAGTTCTATTTTTATCCAATTTCCAACTAACACACGGGTAAAGTATAAATCCCCGTTTATAGTATAGGTTAAGGGTAAGACCAGGTCGTTCTACGGGATTGGTATTTCTTAAAAGGGTCTATTGTATTACGAAAAGGTTTATCTTGTAGACTGTCACGATCTAAAGATTTCAAAGTATTTCAAGATTAAAAGTAATATTTATTTGGACTTAGAGCAATGATCATGAACAAGCAATCAATCAAGCAACACGAATTTAAACATAAAAGCATGAAAAGATGGATAATCATTCATACAATTAACTATTTCATATATTAAAGAATCCTTTCGGCCTTTAATCTTCAATATATAAAATGCATTAAGATTGATTCAAGTATGAATATGATAATGATAATTTCCCTTAATCAAGTTCGTTAAACATATGATCAAGTGTTAAACATCTTCATTTCCGAGTTGATAACATTTCACTAGTTAATTCTCACAAAACTAGTATCGAATTGCCAAAGACAAACAATGCGAAATATAGACATATTGATGGAATCTTTCGACCTATCGCCAACAAGTATGAATAATCAAACATCATCAAGTTACCGGATATTTAAACATCGAATTCCTTATCATCACATTCTTAAACATAATGTCAAAGCTTGTTCATAACATCGATCATTATAGCCCAAATAAATATAAATTACTACTCCATGTTCATAGCAACAAAACATAAAACAAGCATCATAGATTCAGAAAACATGATAACCAAAGGGAATAACGTGTTTATACTGATTCCACAAGCAAATGTTATGGTTTATTACAAGAACTTCCTTGATCCAAACACTAGTTAACCGAAATTTCTACTAGTAAAACTACTCCTCCACAACCTTTGGCCTGAATTTCGTACCTCTGGCGTGATTACAACCTGGAAACTATGAAGATTTAGAGAATACTTCAAGTTTTCCCAAGAACAACTTCTAATTTGCTAGAAAAATTTCCCTAAGAACTTCTAATGATTATTGAGAGATTGTAAGAAATAGGATGCCTAAATGTTAGGATTACGAAAAGTATCAGTCACTTCCATTATATTAGCTCGTTAAGTAATATTTGAAAACTAAATAGGCTAGTTAAGGAAAAGCCCATGGACAAAGCCATATCCAGTCATATGTAGGTATAAATACCCTCTCTACACATGGAGAGGGTGTTGGTTGTTTCATTTTACACATACTAATCTAATATTATTCATGTTCACTTTCTCTCACTAGAAGCAACCTCCCACTCTTTCTCTCTCTAGATTTCTTCATACTTTTGTGTGTGTTTAAAGATTACTCATATTCTACAATTGGTATCAAGAGCCATAGGGTGATATCTTGTTATTGTGTGTGTTGTTTCTTCTTTTTTGTTCGTCTTTTGGTTCGAACCTAACAAATGGTTTTCACCACACCTATTTGGGGATTAAAAAACCATAAATTTATTACTTTCTTTCTTCTTTGTCTTAGTAATAACTAGTTGTACAAGCTAAACCTTGAAATACATATAAATCTTCATTTTGTGGGTTTAAAAACCATAAAGTTCACTACTTTCTTCTTATTTTGTCTTTGTATTTCCTAGTTGTACAAGCAAAACCTTGGAAAAAACATAGAAATCTTCATTTTTATAAGTTTTGGTTCGAAAAAGTACTTTTAGGTCCAAAATCTAGATTCGAAAATTTTTGTGTTAAAAAGTTTAAAGTTTGTATTTTTTACGGTTCTACTAGGCTTAGATAGGTAAGAAGTACAAGAAAAATCAAGTAAAAACATCAAAAAGTGAGTCTTTTAGTGTTTTGAAAAAGTTGAAGTTCGTTTTGTAGGAGGCGAATTAATCACATATTTGAAGGCGAATTAATCTGGCTTCTCAAGGCGAATTAATCTTATTCTTAAAGGCGAATTAATCCTTTTATTTAAGGCGAATTAATCCTCTTCTTTTCAAGGTGAATTAATCCTCTTCTAGTCAAGGCGAATTAATCCTCTTTCAGTACAAGGCGAATTAATCCTTTCAGTACAAGGCAAATTAATCCTTTCAGTATAAGGTGAATTAATCCTCTTTTGTAAAAGGCGAATTAATCATTTCTTGTTGAAGGTGATTTAATCATTTCCTTAGAGGCGAATTAATCACTTCCTCAGAGGCGAATTAATCAAATTTGAATTATACGGTTTATTTCTTTGATTTGTAAAATCATGTGAAACGTTATTTTCCCGCTTTAATCAAGAATTGTAAAATCTCGTGTATTCTTAAGACTTACAACACTTAAAATCACATCACTTTAACACAATTACTTCTTATCACTGTCCGATCAACAAGTAATCTTTTCACATACCAACAAAGTAACAATGTCTTCTCTTGCTGAATTCATGATACTCTCTGGTGGTGACAATCGTCCACCAATGTTGGAGAAACACCTGTATGATTCTTGGAAAAGCAGAATGGAACTTTACATGCAAAACAGAGAGCATGGAAGAATGATACTTGAATCAGTTGAACATGGTCTACTCATTTGGCCTACGATTGAAGAAAATGGTGTGACCAAGACAAAGAAATATGAGGAATTGTCTGCAACTAGAAAATTTAAGCTGATTGTGATCTCAAGGCAACTAATATCATTCTTCAAGGACTACCATCTGATGTCTATTCACTCGTTAATCATCACATAATTGCCAAGGATGTATGGGAAAGAGTTCAACTACTAATGCAAGGTACACCATTGACAAAGCAGGAAAGGGAGTGTAAACTATATGATGCATTTGATAAGTTCGCTCACATCAAGGGGGAATCACTTCATCAGTATTACTTGAGATTTACTCAGCTGATCAATGACATGAACATTTAAAAATTTTAATTGGAGCAATATCAGGTCAATACCAAGCTCTTAAACAGTCTTCCACCTAAATGGAGTAAGTTTATGACTGATGTCAAACGTGTAATAGATTTGCACACTACCAACTTTGATCAGCTTAATGCATATCTTGAACAACATGAACTCCATGCAAATGAAGTCTGTATTATGTGTGATCGCAATCAAGATCCACTTGCACTAGTTGTGAATCATCAAATGACACCATCTCACTTCAACACTTATCAGTCTTCATATAACAATCTACAATTCTAACAACATTTTTCACCATATCTGTCTCCTCAATTTGGATCAATTCATCGCACACAACATTACTCAACTACTTATCCATCCATACCTCTTGCGATTACTTATCCGTCAGCACCGTATCCAAATGCTTACTCATCCATAGTTCATCAAGATGCTTGTCCACAACCATAATCCATTCCTCAAATTGAATATACTGTCTCCATAATTAATCAACAAACATATCTTGCCGAATTTCCTCAGATAGAATCTGGTCTAGCAGTTCCTGTGTTTAAGCAAGGAGATGACCCTATTGATTCCATTAACAAAATGATGTCATTTCTGTCTACTCTCGTCACATCTCGTTTCCCAACTACCAACAATCAGCTAAGAAATTCTTCCAACCCAAGACAACAAGCAACTATTCATGATGGAAGGGTGACTGTTTAACCGGTTCAGGGGAGACAAAGATCATTTGCTGCTGGTACTTCTGGAATAAGGGCTAAAATCTCAAGAACAAGAGGGAATAATTTAGGTCAACAAAGGGTTGTGAAGTGTTTTAACTACCAAGGGGAAGGTCACATGGCAATACAATGCTCAAAGCCAAAGAGGAAAAGGGATGCTACATGGTTTAGGGATAAAGTTCTTTTGGTTGAAGCACAAGGATCTGGTAAAGTTCTAAATGAGGAGGAATTGGCATTTTTGGCAGACCTTGGAGTTTTAGAAGGTCTAGATATATAAACGGTCATTACACACAATGCAGCTTATCAAGCATATGATTTGGATGCGTATCATTCTGACTGTGATGAGATCTCTATAGCCAAATCAGTTCTTATGGCCAATTTGTCTAGTTACAGATCAGATGTTCTTTCTGAGGTACCACACTCTAACAACACTCATAATGATATGCTAAATCAAAGTGTGCAAGAGATGTCGTATTCTGAACAAACTCATCTTGTGAATTATCCAAAGAATGAGATAACCAGTGATAGTAATATAATTCCTTACTCCCAGTATCTGCTTGAAACACAAAATGCAGCTGTTTAGGATAAAAATTCTTCCGTACAACAAGATGCCATGATATTATCAGTGTTTGAACAACTATCAAATCAAGCAACTAATTGTAACAAGGTAAAGAAGGACAATCTAATGGCCAATGAATCCTTATCTGCTAAGCTTGAAAGATACAAAGAACGGGTGAAATTGCTAGAAGAAAGACAAAATGTGGAGTTAAGTACTAGAGAAAAGCTTATACTAGATGATATAATTCAGGATAAAAATGCACAGTTTGCGGATTTTGAAAAGGAAATTAACTCTCTTAAACAAACTCTTTCTGAACAATTAAAAGAAAAGGAATCGTTAATAAAAACATTTAATGTTTTCAAAAACAAATCCAAGGAAAAGAAAGCTAAGAACCTCGCAAACTGTGCATATGCTCACGAAACTACAAGTTTTCTATGATAACAGCCTTAAACAAGCTCTTGGTTTTCAAAATCCTTTCTATCTTAAGAAAGCTCAACAAATTAGGCCAATGCTTTATGATGGTAGTGTTATTACTAAGGAAACCAATGTGATTTCAATTGCTGATTCAGAGACTTTGATGCTTGAGGAAGAGAGTCGATCCAAAATGCTTTTAAACAAAGTGATCCAATGGTTTTAGAAAAGAAAGTTAACATTAAACCAATCAATTATGCTGAGTTAAATCGATTATCTAAAGATTTTGGTAAACATTTTGTTTCACAACATGACCTATTTGATGAACAAGCTTTCTGGTTACAAACTTCACACCCTAATACTGACCAATCTGCTTCATCACATGTCAAAATTAAGGCTCCTCAAGAACTTCCTAAGGTAAGCCTGGTTAATACAAGCCTTAAAAAGATTAAATACCATCTTGGCCAATTTGAAATTGTGGTAAAAAAGCAGACTACACTCGATGCTTTAACAGAAGGGGAATGGGAGTTTGAACACACTAAAGCTGTTTTTCTAGAAGAAATAATTCCATTTTTAAAGACCTTAAAAGACATATTTAATGTTTTTGATAAAGATCTTTTAAATTAGATAACAGAAGTACAAACAGTTTTTAACCAGATGGAAGCTGCTATTCAACATCATTTTGTAGATAAACAGTGCTTTGAAATTCAAAAGAAACAACTTTTGATTGAAAACGATTGACTCTTGGACCAAATCATTTCTTAAGATATTGTTAATATTGTTGTGAAATCTTATGTGGATACGAATACTTCTATGAATGTAAATTCTCATGTTACTATGAATGATTCTGTGAATTATGTTGAAAAGTGCAACAAGTGTCTGGATCTTGAAGCTGAGCTTATCAAACAACACAACATGGTTGAAAAAGATGAATATAATAGACTTTCGAAAAGCTTTTCTAAACTTGAACAACACCGCATCTCTCTTGAACTTGCAATGCAACTCAATAAAGAAATTTTTCAAAAGAATAACACATCTGTGAACCAAACTGAACCTACATTTGATCACTTGTTTGAATTGAACAATTTAAAAGCTCAGCTTCAAGCAAAAGACACAACAATCGAGAAGTTGAAGGCAAACATTAAACATTTGAATAAAACTTCCACCACAAATAGTGAGAAAAAGGACATAGATGAGATTGAGACCATCAACATAGAACTGGAACATAGGATGGCAAAACTAATTGCTAATAATGAGCATTTGAAATAGACTTATAAATAACTCTATGATTCAATTAAACCTTCACGTGTTTGTGCTAAAGAACATATTGAATCTTTGGTTAATCAATTAAATCAAAAGTATGTAGAAATTACTAATTTAAATGCTCAACTTTAGGAAATAGTTTTTGTCATAACAACATTAAAAAATGATATTCGGAAAGTAAAAGGAAAGGACATAGTTGACCATGCTGCCCAAGTGTCAAATGCTACCACTACTGCTCTAGGAATGTATAAGCTTGACCCAGTAACCTTGGCTCCTAAGGATAAGAATAATAGGGAAGCTCACATATACTACCTTAAGCACACTATGGAACAAGCTGCTATTCTTAGGGAGATAGTTGAACAAGCTAAATCACTAAACCCTTTAGATAGTGCATCTTACTCTGCTTGTAAGTATGTTAAGCTGATTCAAGAGTTGCTAGGCTATGTTAGAGATACTTGCCCTGATATTCACAAACCTAGTGAGAAATTAGTTGCTGTCACGCCTATCAACAAGAAGAAAATAGTTAGGTTTGCTGAACCCGTCATATCATCAAGCACATCCCAAAAACAGTTAGGCTCTTCCCAAACACAGGCAAAACAGACCACTAACAATTCTGTGTTAACTTCTACAGGAGTAAGCCGGTCTACTAAATCTAGCAGGTCAAAGTCTACAGACAATACAAAGAATGATAGGATCCTGCAGATTTCAAGTAGTACCCAGAAGAAGAATAAAGTAGAAGACCACTCTAGGATAGTTAAGTCTTGTTTGAATAAACCGAATTGTGTTGTTGAACCATCTGGAAATGCAAATGTGCAGCATTCCAAATTAAATACAAATTCTGAGCTAATGTGCGTTAAATGTAATAGTTCTATGTTTGATGCTAGACATGAATTGTGCTTTCTTGAATTTGTTTCTGATATGAATGCGAGTTCCAAATCTAAGTCTGTTAAGAAAGCTAAAAAGAAAGAAGAATGGAAACCTACAGGAAAAGTGTTTACTAAAATTGGATATAACTGGAGACCTACAGGAAGGACTTTCACTTTAGTTGGAAATGCGTGCCCTTTAACTAGGATTACCACCAATAATAAAGTGCCTTTTAGGGAACCCATTCCTCTAGAAGTAGCTGCACAAGAATCTGTAGTAACTAAGGTTTATACTAGGAGACCTAAGGTACCTATACTTCTTGGGGATCCAATACTTCAGTTGCTTGATGCGATCATCGTTATACTTCATCAAGAAGTTTTACAACTCCTTAGGCAGAGCACCTAATCGTTGTAGTAGTAGTATAGGCAAGACTCGGGAGGTTTTTATCGTTCACTCGAGGAATAGGTTGGGAAGGCTTGATCACAGTCTAACAGAATTTTAGGGGTCGAGGGAAGATTATTTTGTATTTTTGTGTTTTGTGGAAAGCAAGTAAATCATATATTGGAGAGGTTGGTTTGGTTTTAGCTATTAAACTAAAAATAAATCTAAACTAATGGTGATAACAATAAGATAAAAGACTGTGTTTATTTAATCATGTATTACTCCTTAGATTGCTTCTCCTAGTGTTGTTGTCTTGTCACACTTGTGATGATATGTGTAATTATTTCCTAAGTCATGAATGAATTACACGAACCCGCCGTCTACTTAGTATTTTGTTAGAGGAACGTACAAGCAAGGTAGTATAAAGACTATTACAAGGCCCCTAAGGATACATTAAGTACATGTGAAATATATTAAAAGTAGATCAACCATAGTAGGGGGCAAGGTAGTATGAAGACTGTTACCCGATGGTATCCTTTCTACACAATCATGTTTCATCTTGTTGTATTTGCTTATCTGAGTATTAAAATCTATTCATTAGGGGTAATACTAGCTTAACAACATCTGGTATTTCAAAGTTTAAGTCTAAGTTTGTGTTTTACAAGTTAAAAATACCAAATCTGTTTTGAAAAGGGTGTTTGGGTCAAGGGACAGAGTGGGTCAAATTAGTTTAAAAACAAATTGGGTCACTTGGCTAACTTTGGCAAGCAATATTCTTTGTCAAAATAATTTTTTACAAAAGTTTTAAGTTTTAAAGCTGCTTTTTAACTTTTTCGCATAAATGGCTTAATTTGTGATAACAAAACAGCTTTTAAAAGCTTATTTGTTTAAGCTTTCCAAAATAGCTTTTGATATTGTTTTTGTAAGTTTTAGAGTCATAATGCAGTATGTAAGTTTGGTTTAAGTCTGCTTTAGTCTTTGTCATATTCTGTCAAAAATTTGGTTGTATGTGTTTTAAAGAAAAAAATAGCTTTTTCAATGCGTTTCCTGGCTTATTCTGATTTCAAAATGGTTTTTGATGTTGATATATGTTCCTTTGCAGTTGAATTAGATCTGTTTTGAGGTACTTAAGCTCATAAGGTCCTGTTTGTGGCTTATTTTTAAGCTCAAAATTTGTCATCTTTCAAAAATAAAAAGTCAGCATGTGCTGAGTGAAAACAGCCCTTTTAATAAGCATTTTTCTTGGCTTATCTTTGTTTCAATTCCTTTCTGCTTGTTGATTTAAGAAGCTTATTGTTCAAAACTTTAAGCATATACCTTAAGCCATAAGGTTACTTAGTTAGGGGCTTAAATAAAGCCAAAAGAGACCCCTAAGCTGTTTGGGTACTTTATTTTGGCATACGTCATATTATGCCTTTCTATCTTTGCTTATTATTTTTGCTTAATAATAGGTAATATCTGCTTATTAGGTTAGTTTTAGCTTAACTTTAGCTTATTTTACTTAGGACAGAGCTTATTTGAGCTTATTTGCATTTTAGCTTAGAAACTTTAAGTATTATAGCTTTTTAAGTATTCTGTCATTTTAAGCTAGATTTAGTTTATCTCATTTGCTTATTTGTGTTCTATAGAGCTTATTAGGTGTAGCTTATAGCCCGTTTTAGCTTATTTCCTTTTTTCATTTGCTTACTTCCCTTAGAAAATGCAAACAGTTTTAGTTATTTCAAGTTAAGCACTGTCACTTTAACAGCTTATTTTTTGTGCTTATTTGTGGTTTCTAAAAAAGGTTTCTTTGTAAAAGTTGCTTATTTATTGCTTATCTAAAAAGTTGTAAAAAATAGAAAACAAAAACGTTTAGAAATAGGGGAAGTCCCAAGTGAGCCAAGGCTCGAACCCGGGACCTCAACCCCACTCACCAAACGTTTTAACACACACACCCCTCACCACTCTGCCCTTGGGTCTTTTCTCCTTAGAAGTTCACCCTTATTCTTTTTATTACCTTTATGGCCCATTTAGTTATAACCCGTTGTAGCTTTTTAACAGCTTATTTTTGATAAGCTGTTATACCCCAAGCTTATTTTTTCTAGAAAGCTTGTTTCAAGCTACTTTGCTAGTTTTTATCAGATTTTTATAATTATTTTATATTTTTAATCATTTAATTTCATAAAATAGTGTTTTTGTAAAAATTTTTTTCATAATAAATTATAAAAAAAAGTCCAAAAAATCTAATCTATTTGTAGAAAATTTCTTTTACATGTAGGACTTAGGAAAATTAGATTTCTTTCACAGGGTAAAAATTGTAAAATTTTTGAATTTTTAAAGAACGGGATTAAATCCCGTTTACGTTTTTCATGTTTTTAAGCTTAAATCGCTTTCTTTTTGGTTTTAGTTTAAAATACTAGCAGGTCAAAGTCTACAGACAATTACAAAGAATGATAAGGATCCTGCAGACTTCAAGTATTACCCAGAAGAAGAATAAAAGGCTTAGCCTAGCATGTTAATAAAGCAAGAACATAAATGAATCAAACAACACATAGATATATTGAATGATTAAATAAACCTTACTTGATTAAAACATGAGTAGGAGGAAGTATAATAGAGTTTTTAGGCCCTAAATTCGTCCCTAACAGCTGCTAAACGAACTAGGGTTCGTACCCTCTTTTTATTCTAAAGCTACACACTCAAAACCGTAAATTCAGGTTTGTGTATATAGGAAAATCGCTATGACTGCATCGCATTTTAATTGTGACGTCGTCATGAAAGAGAATATTCTAGATAATGGGCTGGGTCATGTGCTTTGATGCCGTCTTGGAATCTCGTGACACAGTCTTGATCATCATTGTGACGGGGTTACGTTGTATTTTATGACGTCGTCTCCAATCACTGTAGAGAAATTCTTGAGCAATATTGGTGTAGGTCCGTAGTCTTGTCCGTTACTTCTCTAATTGAGCCCAAGTCACGTGTATTTCCTCTAAATACCTTTCAAATGCAAAATACCTGAAAAGGAACGATTAAGTACCTATTTTGGGCATAAACACACGGTTTAGGGGGGTAAACGACCCCAAAAAAGTGTATAAAATGACACCTCATCATTGCTCCATCTTCTTTTTCTCTTGTCGATCTCTGGTTGTTCAAATTGTTTTGTGGTATTTGGACTTCGGATGCTCAAAGCATATGACTGGAGATCGCTCTTAGCTCACCAATTTTGTTCATAAGTTTCTTGGTACTGTCAAGTTTGGTAACGACCAGATTGCAAAGATTAGGGGGTATGGTGATTATCAGATAGGGAATATCATAATTTTAAGGGTTTATTATGTGGAAGGACTATGACACAATCTATTTTCCATTGGTTAATTCTGCGACTCAGATCTTGAAGTAGCTTTCAAAAAACACATGTGCTTTGTTCGTAATCTGAAAGGTGTTGATTTACTCTCTCTCAGATATCGAGAACCAACCCTTTATATAGGGGTTGATAATTTGAGGATATTATGGCGTCTTCAAACCAATTTGCTATCACTCTCTTGTCCCAAAGCTCAAAGACCAAAAATGTATGGCACCGACGATTGTCACATTTAACTTTGGTGCTATTAATCATATAGGAAAAATTATCTTGTACGAGGTCTTTCCAAATTAAAATTTGAAAAAGATCATCTGTGTTCGGCATGTGCAATGGGCAAAAGCAAAAAACAATCACATAAACCTAAATCTGAAGACACCAATCAGGAAAAACTATATCTTCTGCACATGGATCTTTATAGGCCTATGCGTAGTGCAAGTATTAATGGGAAAAAGTGCATCCTCGTCATTGTGGATGATTACTCTCGGTTCACATGGGTGAAGTTTCTAGCATCAAAGGATGAAGCTCCTGATTTTATAATCAAGTTTCTGAAAATGATACAAGTTTGATTGAATGCAACTGTCAGGAACATTCGTACAGATAATGGAACTGAGTTTGTTAATCAAACTCTACATAGCTATTATGAGAGTGTCAGTATCTCAGATAAAACATCAGTTGCGTGCACTCCACAACAAAATAGTGTCGTTGAAAGGCGAAATCGTACTCTTGTTGAAGCCGCTGGAACAATGTTAATCTACGCAAAAACTCCTTTATTTCTATGGGCCGAGGCAGTCACTACCGCGTGTTACACCCAAAACCGATCCATTATACGACGTCGCCATGAAAAAACTCCTTATGAGCTCTTACATGATAGTGAGGATTTGGGAAAACTTCAAGCTAAAGCTGATATAGGTATTTTCATTGGATATTCACCTAAGAAGAAAACTTACCGTATCTACAACCGACGTACCCAAAATATCACTGAAACTATCCATGTCGATTTTGATGAGCTGACGGCTATGGCTTCTGAACAACTCAGTTTAGGACCCGAGCTTCAATTAATGACTCCTGCAACATCTAATTCAGGACTCGTTACAAACCCTATTCCTCAACAACCTTGCAATCCACCAAAAAGAGATTATTGGGATCATTTGTTCCAACCTATGTTCGATGAATACTTTAATCCTCTAACTATTGTTGTCTCTCGAGTTCCAGTTGCTGCTGTACCAAGAGCTGTTGATTCAATCGATTCACATGTTTCTACGTCAATTGACCAAGATGCTCCATCAACAAGTATCCTATCAACACAAGAAAAGAACATTCTCTAATTATTTATCAAGTTTTTGAAGAATCACAAAAAACGCCACATTTTCATGATGTTCCACTTCACGAATCTCTTCATTAAGACTCGACTTCTCAAGGATCGACATCTAATGTGAGACCAATCCACACTTCATTCGAATCACTTGGTAGATGGACTAAGGATTATCCTATAGCAAATGTAATTGGAGATCCTTCTCGTTCTATTTCCACGAGAAAGCAACTCAAAACTGATGCCATGTGGTG